>CAUYRT010075108.1:0-111470 GCA_963574885.1 Lepilemur ruficaudatus
GAAAGATGCTAGATTTAATTCCAACCATATAGATAATTACATTAAATATAAATGGTCTAACACTCTAATTAACAGGCAGAGGTTGTCATTGCAAAACAATAGCCAACTTGATGCTGTCGATTAAAAATAAATAAATAAATAAATAAATATAAAGATGTAGCTCCTAGGTTAAAAGTTAAAAAAGCCTGTAATCCTAGCACTCTGTGAGGCCAAGGCTGGAGGATTGCTCAAGGTTAGGTGTTCAAAACCAGTCTGAGCTAGAGTGAGACCTGTCTCTACCAAAAATAGAAAGAAATTAATTGGCCAACTAAAAATATAAAGAAAAAATTAGCCGGGCATGGTGGTGCATGCCTGTAGTCCCAGCTACTCGGGAGGCTGAGGCAGAAGGATTGTTTGAGCCCAGGAGTTTGAGGTTGCTGTGAGCTAGGCTGACGCCACGGCACTCACTCTAGCCTGGGCAAGAGAGTGAGACTCTGTCTCAAAAAAAAGAAAAGTAAAAAGAGGAAAGAGATATACCATGCAAGCACTAATAGGAAGAAAGCTGTAATGGCTGTTAATACTAGACAAGTAGACTTTGAACCAATGGATACTACCAAGGATAAAGAGGGAAATTTCATGATGATCAAGGGGTCAATTCATCAAGAAATGGAAATTCTTATAATATTCCACTATACATAAGTCAAAATAAGTAAAACAAAAACTGACAAATCTGAAAGAAGAAAGACTGATTCACAATTATATAATAGTTGTAGACTTCAACCCTCTTCCCTGTAATTCATAGAACAAATAGACAAAAAATTCAGTAAGAATATAGAAGACCTCAACATCATCAACCAACTTGATCTGATATCTATAGAACACTCCATTAAACAAGAGCAGAATATACATTTTTAAAAATACATACATAACATTTACTAAGATGGAACATACGCTGGACCATAAAATAAGTCTTGATAAATATAAAAGGATTAGAATTATACAGAGTATGTTTTCTGATCACATTGATATTAAATTAGAAATCAATAACAGATTTATGGAAAATCCCAAGTTTTCAAAAATTAAACAATGCACTTCTAAATTACCCAGGATCAAAAAGAAATTGTGATATAAATTAGAAAATTTGCAGTCCTGAAAGAAAAATCCATAGCTTTATATGTTTATATTAGAAAAGAAAGCCCAAAGTCATGATTTAAGTTTCCTCCTTAAAAAGCTAGAACTCAAAAAAAAATAGAAGGGAGGAAATAATAAAAGCAAGATCAGAAATCAATAAAATAAAAAACAAACAATGGAATCAAAGGTTGTTTTCTGAAGAACAATATAATTGGTTAAAACTCTAGCTAGATTGATCAAGAACAAATGAGAAGGTACAAGTTACTAACACCAAGAATGAAGAGAAAACATTACTAGGATTCTACAGATGTTAAAAAGATAATAAAGAAACCTTATCAATATCCTTAAGCCAATAAATCCAATGAAATGGGAAAATTCCTTTAAAGACATAAATTACCAAAACTGCTAGACTTGGCAGCACATTCCTGTAATCCCAGTTACCTGAGAGGCTTAAGTGGGAGGATTACTTGAGTCCAGGAGTTTGAGACCAGCCTGGGCAACATAGTGAAACTTCATCTCAAAAAAATTCAAATTAAAAATAAATTACAAAAACTAATTCATCAGAATATCGAAATTTCAATAGTAGTATCTCTATTCTTCCACATTAAGAAAACTTCAGGCCCAAATGGGTTTACTAGTACATCTATGAAACTTTTAAGAAAATAGTAATATCAATCCCACACAACCTCTTTTAGAAAATAGATGAGGAAACATCTCCCAAACCATTTAATGAAGCAAGCATTGCACTGATTAAAAAAATCAGACAAAGACATTTCAAGGAGAAAAACCTATAGACCAATATCACCCGTGACCAAAAACGTAAAAGTTCCTTAACAAAATTTTAGCTTTTTGAATCTGGCAATATATAGATTAAATGAGACTCACATGACATATTGACCAATCACAATGTATAAAGTTTATCTGAATTGTGATTGATACAAACTACAGCAATCACAGAAATGTGAATACTGACTGCATATTTGATTACATTTGAAAATTATTGTTAATATTTTTAGGTATAACAGTGGTATTGTAGTAAGGATTTGAAAAAAAAGAGTCATCTCTTGAGATACATAGTAAAATATTTACACATGAAACAATGTGCTGTCTGGATTTGTTTCCAAGTTCAATAGTCCCTCCTCATCCCTGGAGGGTGTGTTCCAAGACCCCCGGTGAATGCCTGAAGTTGTGGATACTACTGAATCTTATATATACTGTGTTTTTTCCTATACTGTCCATACATACCTATAATAAAGTTTAATTTATAAATTAGGCACAGTAAGAGATGAGCAACAATAATAATAGAATAATTATAACAACATACTATAAGTTATGTGAATATGATCTCTCTTTCTCCTTCCCTCCTCCCATCTTCCCTTCCTCAAAATACTGTAATGTTTTTGAACCACAGTTGACCACAGGTAACTGCAACCATGGAGAACGCAGCCATGGGTGATCGGGGACTGTGGTGACAGCAGGGATGAAAGAGCGAGTGGGGGTAAAGACGAAGCAAAACTGGCCAGGAGTCGATGTCGAAGCTGGATGTGAGTGTATGTGGGTTCGTTGTAGTATTCTCTTATTTTTTATTGTTTGACATTTTCTATAACAAAAAGGATTTTTTAAGAAGTTTCTCTACTGTGTAAAGGTAATGGCCATCAACTCCAAGCTAGATCTCCATGGGCATGCAACTTCAGAAATACACAAGAGCCACAACTCATGAGTGGGAAGTTCTAGCACGTATAACAGAAAGTGTGCTGTGGGCAGTCGTTCTTGCAGTGTGCTGTGCAGGGCAGCGTGTGGAGTGGACCCTGGGTAGTAGGACATAGCTTCCCTTTGGGAAAGTGCACCCAGACCCTGAAAGCGCCCTGAGAGAAACGCCAGGGCCTCAGACAGTACAACCTCAGGTCCTACAGAAGCAAGAGGGCAGGAGGCACTGGACGCTGAGACTTCCTTTCCTCATTGTGCCGTGGGCAGGCCCTGACCCCCTGTGCTCCCCCTGTGCCTGCTGCCACCGAGCCTGCCTCCCACACAGCCGCACCCTGGACAATGTCTTCTAGGTAGCCCTGAGGGTGAAAGCCCAACGAAGGATCTGAGCCCTGGGTTACGCCAGTGAGGGTGTGAGCACTGGAGAGCCAATGGGAACTCTGCTGGCGTCTGGCCCTGTCCTCTCTCCACAGTCGGGGCCAGCTGCCACGGCCAGGCAGGACTGCTGGTCGCTCTCACAGGCTCTACACGCCACCACCCGAGCAGCAGCAAGGCCCAGGTCCTTGTCCCAGGTCCGCCCCGTCTCAGCTGTGAGACCCCGTCCGGTCAGTTCACCTCCTCAAGCCTCATCTCTAAGACGATGGTAACAGTAGCTCCTCACGGTGGTGTTGGGAGGATCAAATGGGAACACAGAAGGCAAAGCCCTTTGCAGAGCACTCTACAGGTGCAAGGGGCCGTTATTAGCCTGAACCCCTGAAACACCTCACGATGAAACCACCACCTGTGAAGTGAGTTAAATTTTTGGAGCCAGTTCAGAGCAAACTTAAAAATCCACTAAGCCAAGCCCTCACATTCACCGTCTATCTGAGGCCTGAAGAAGGGCAGTGCGTTATCCACGGTCCTGGGCTGGCCAGTTGGGTTTCAGACCCTTACCTGGGCTCATCCCATTGCACTGCCTCCTGCGGCAGGAGCTCTCATGTTGAGCATTTACCCAGCAGTCTCAGGGAACCCAGCATATCCAAGCAGCAAAGACGTGTTCAAGGAATTCTACCAAAAGCTAAGTCCCAAGGAACTTGGAACAGTCACCCCAATTCCAAGAATGCTAACTGGAAAGGCAAAAAGCACCTGGTTCCCCAAGTGGGATGGTCTGCCCTGGGTGAGCCTGGGTGGACTCTGGGATCTCCCTCTTAGCACCTCATCAGAACATTCCTTCCTGGACCCAGACTACCTCAATAGGACATGTGCTTCCTCAAACCCTAAAGAAGCCTGGACTGGAACTTGCCCCAAGGATGCATCAGCCCCTAAGTAAGCAGTGTCTCCCACCTCTCCACTGTTGTCACCGGCCTGAACCTCCTAAGGTTCAGAACCTGCTAAGTTTTAAAAGGGGTCACAGAAATATTCCACAGACCTAAAGCCACAGGGTTAATGTAGAACTGGGTTTTGGAAATTTATTTCTTCTTCTTTCTTTTTTCTCTTTTCTCTCTTTCTCTCTTTCTTTCTTTCTCTTTCCTCCTTTCTTCCTTCCTTCCTTTTTTTTTTTTTCTGATGTGGGTCTCATTATGTTGCCCAGACTGGTCTCAAACTCTCAAACTCCTGGGCTCAAGCAATACTCCTGGCTTCTGAGTAGCTGAGACTGCAGTCATGTGCCACCACACCCAGTTGTTTTGGAGATTTCTTGTGATAATTTATCTCAATGTATAATTTTTGTTCATTGTATGTAAACATCAAACTGAACTTTATTTTCTACCGTCAGTGTTCTTGAACATGGTGTGGCCTGGTTGCTATGCAGACCGCTAAGTTCTTCCCAGGATCTGGCCCCCAAAGTGCCAACACCATCTCGTGGATAACTCCAGACTCAGGGAGCTTTGGAGGACTTGCTGAGGCAAGGCTGCCTGGAGAGGAAGGGACAGTCAGAGGCTCTCATCCTCCACCCACCCTCTGCCCATGGGTCCCAGGTAACGGGAGACCTTGACCTGGGCAGGGTCAAGGCTGTGAAACAGCAGGGTGCACTTCACACTGGGGATCAGAGTTAGATCTGAGAAGTCAGGGCCAAGTCCAAGAATGGCCATAATAAGGACAGAGGTACCGGGCTGTGACTCCCGGTCAGGGTCAGGTTATTGGGCATAGGCCGAAAGGGGGGAATCGGGGATTTACACTCCCACACACAGGCCAGGATGCCCAGCCGAGAGAAGCTACCTGGGTAGGGCTAAGATACCCCAAAGGAAGGAGGCGAGGCCAGGGTGGCCTCAGGCCTAGGGCTAGATGAGGCCTGATTCCTGGGATGACCTGGCTTAGAAGTCAGTGGTTTGTGACAGTTCTTTAAAGGAAGCGGCTCCTTGCAGAAGGGGAGAGTGGCCCTTCCTATAGTGAATTTGCTGTCACCCGATTACCTGGCTGCCTGTCTTCTAGCAGAAGCAGCCTCTCTGGAAATGAAGGCTGGGGTGCAATTAGCATGATCACAATTGCAAAAAACCCCCATCACCACTAGGCTGGCCACTGATGGACAGAACTAATTACAAAGGAGGAAAAATGACTTCCTGCTTGGGAAGTGGGAAAAGAACAGGCAGAAAGAGCCCAGGGGCAGACCAGGGGGGACTCCAGGCAGGGGCCTCCCAGGGCCTCCTGCTTTACATTTCCTGGGGTGAGCAGGGCCCAGGAATGCAGAGCGCTTGCAACAGGCAGAAAGGTGAGGAGGTTGGGCCAAGTAAAGGAAGCTGAGGACAGGGCCAACACCTGTACTGCTCCCCATGACACGTCCCCAGAACCACTCCCACCTGTACCACCTGTCCCGTCCCACTTGCCCGCGGAACCCTGAGTGTGTGTCCGAATCACTGAGCCGTGCGTAAGGGCCCTGGGTGCTCCATGGGCTGAATTAAATTAAATTGAATTGACTTGACTGCTTAGGGATGGAATTTAATCCAAACTGCAATTAAATCATCCTCATTTGAATCTGCTAATTAGAAAAAGGCTGGGCTGATGTTGGCTGTAGTGTAATCTATCTTTTAATGGATTGTTCAATCTATCTTTTAATGGAGAGTGTAGCTGAGAAGGAGCAGAGGGCCAGAGATGATGGAACATGTTACACCCACTGTTCCCCGCACCCGGAAGCACCCTTAGCATTCACTCAACCTGAACTACACTTCTGAATCATTCCTAGGTGCCCACGGACAGCGTTCCCAAAACAACCCTTGACTAAGCCAGTGCCTGGCCAAATGGCTGAAAAATGACACATCAATTTTTTAAAAATAGTCCATCCTTTTCCACTGAGGGCTTTTCTTTTTATATTCTTTTAAAAAACATTTTTGACCTAAAAGTTGCAAGAACAGCATAAAGAATTCCTGGATACCCTTCACCCAGATTCCCCAAATGTCCCCATTTTACTATTTTACTGCATTTCTATTTCCTCCTCTCTCTGTCTCTCTTCCCCCTAATATACATGTACATATACACATACATATATATTCATATACATTCATTTTTTTTCCCCCTGAACTCTTTAAAAATAAGTTGTAGTCATGATACTCTTTTTCTCGAAATCCTCAGTGAACTGCATATCTTTTTAAAGTATTTGAGTGTTCTGATCCAACCCTGGTTTAAGATCAGCAATCTCCTAAGCTACAGCCAGAAAGTTGGGTCGGCCCCGGATCCCAAACCGAGCAACCCTGCATACCAGGACAACAAAGACCTCTGTCCCAAGCACAGGAGATTGTGGGAAGACCTCTCAGGTGCCCACTGCCTACAAAGACACAAAACAACATCCTTAACCTCGCTCCCAGCTTCTCTCCCAAGTCCTTACCTCCACCCTGGCTGGCTCTGTCTCCGTCTTTCAGGAATAATGTGAGCCTGCACTTACAGGGACCACCCTGCCCTGCACCACCTTGCTGGCGTGCCCTGGCACTTCTCTGTGGATCCCTAGAGACCCATCCCCTCCAGGAAGCCTTCCCTGACCACCCCAGCTCCTCACAATTCTCCTTTCTGCTCTCTCCCTGTGAGAACCGCTGGTTCACAGGCTTCATTGAGCTTAGGGAATGTTTTATGTCCCTATCTCCCTCCTCCCTTGCAGGACCGTGAACTCTGAGCCCCAGGCTGGGCACATGATAGTGCCCAGCTACATCTGAGCTAATTGCTGGAACCAGGCCCAAGTGGGGCCATCTGGCCCTGAGGATTGCTGGGAGCAGAGGAAAAGGCTGGGTCTGAGAACTAGGCTTCCTGCATCATTCAAAGTGAAGGAAAACAGGAGCTCCACGGATCTGGCAGGACCTCCCTCCCTCCCGATTACCCCCAGGGACCCCAAAGACTCACCAGTCAGTGCCCTCAGCCAAATACCTGGGCTGAGGTGTCTGCAGTTGGTGGCCGAAGTCGAAGCTGGGGTGGAGGCGGTGGGGATGGACAGACACACGCTCCTGACTCCGCCTGCACCAGAGGGGAAGGAGGGCCATGGCGTCAGGGGCTGCCCAGGCCACTCAGCTCCCAGGAACTCTGAGCAACCCCAGACGGCTTGAGGGTGCCCTGCTCCTGACACCCCGCTCAGAGCCCCTCTTCCCAAACTCCAAGGAAGCTGCTCAGATGAGCAGCAGTCAGTAACTCAGACAATCCAACTGTCTTTAGGCTGCCCACTCTTGTCAAGGCTCTCCCTAGGCGTGTCTGCTGCAGGTTCCCTGGCCCCACCCAAACTCTCTGCCTCCTCTGCTTTCCTACTGCTCCCTCTCTGTCCGTGGTCAGCTGTCTTCAAGACACACAGACTCGCCTCCTGCAGACTATCCCGTCCCCGTGCACCCTTCTGCTCCCACCACGCTCTTCTCCTCTCTTTGACCCTTGCCACACTCTTCCCAGCTTTCATGTTCCAAGTCAAAGCCCACCTCTTCCAGGAAGCCTTCCCAGAATACCCCAGATCCTGGTGACCTCTCTTTAGACAACCCAACTCTACAATCACTGATGCTCAGGGCCTTAGAGATCATCTAGCCCAGTGGTTCTCAAGGAGCACTCCAAGCATCCTTGGGAGTCTCTGAAACCCGTTCAGGTAGTTTGAGAGGTCGAAACTATTTTCCTAATGATACTATGTTATGCGCCTTTTCACTCTCATTCTCTCGTAGGTGAACAGTGTGGTTTTGCAGAAATTATGTGACATATGATTCTGCAAGATTGAATGCAAAAGTAGATACAAGAACACAGCTATCTTCTATTAAGCCATACATTAAAGATATTTGCAAATAGGTAAAAAAAAAAATCACTCTTCTCACTAAATTTGTATGTGGTAGTTATTTTTTGTAAAAATGTATCATTGGTATTAATGTAGAATAAGTTTGCTATTATTATTTCTAAATGAATTAATATTTTTAAAAAATTTTGGCTTTCATTTCCAATGTGGTAACCATCAGTGGTCATAACCCACACAAACAGAAGCTCTTTGTAGTCTCCTTTAATTTTTAAGAGTTCAAAAGGGGTCCTGAGATCAAAAAGTTTGAAAGCCACTGATCTAGTCCAACTCTTTCTCTTGGCAGTTGAGGCTCAGAGAGGCATAGCGACTGGCCCAGGGTCCCACAGCTATTCCAGACCCATTTGATTGGTGTTGTCTAATTTTGCTCTCCATTTGTTTCATGGGTATACAGCTCGACTTTCCAACTCGAGTACTTATACTATGGGGGTGGGCTCTCTGAGGGCAGGGCTGGAACTAGACATTTCCTTTGGGTTTTTGAGTGTCAGAAACAGGCAGCCATAAAACTAGAGGGGATATAAGGGATTCCTTAGTCAAATTTCTTGCCACACCTCGTAGAAGTCCACTGTGAGCATCATGAACCACCAGTCACCCAGCCTCTGACCCTGCACCTGGGTGAAGTGACAGGGACACACACTAGCTTCTGAGGGAGACCCAGTCCGTTCAGGGCAGCACTCACTGCCTGAAATGAATGCCTCTAAGTGAGGCAAGAGCTACTTTCTGCAGAGACCCACTTGGTGACTGCCAGACAGGCCTGGCGGGACAGAAGCCAGGTGTCCCAACTCCCCGTCCTGCCCCGTCCCTGCCCTAGCCCTGGCTCCGCCCCCTCTATGGCCCCACCCTCTTCCCCGCCCCGTCCCAGACAGCACCCACCTGGGGTGCGAGACGAGCCGGCGGTGCTGGGCTTCCAGGAGCTGCTGCTGCAGGAGGTATTGCTGGTGCAGGGCCTGAGGTAGGAAGGAGGGACCTGTGACGTCCTGGAACTGCAGGGTGGGCAGCGGGGTCAGCGACTGGTGCAGGGCGCCGCTGTGCTGGTGGGCCGGGGCCATGTGGGCGCTGAGGCCCGGCTGCGACTGCACGGGGTGGGCCAGCGGGAAGTCGGGGGCGAGCTGCTGCGGCTGCGGGGGACCCAGGTGGAAGTGGCGGCAGGAGGTAGCGTGAGGATGCTGAGACCTTTGAAAGGGGGCACCTGGGGAGACAAGGACAGAGACATCTCCGTGAGGACCAACCAGCACGGGGCGGCTCCCACGCTGACCCCGTCCCCACCGCGGCAGCCTGGAGCTGGTGAAACTTTAGGCCTTCGTTAGAACACAGCGATTTCATCGCTTTTATATGCATGTGGTCATCTTGAATGCCGCCAAGTAAAGGCTCTGTGTGTGTACGTGCTGGGGCGGGGAGGAGAATATTTTCTTTCATGAATCCGTAAGGATCCTTTTTATAATTAATACACTTCTTTAGAAGTTTTAAGGTCCCTAAAGGTAGTAAGGCAGTTTGGCAATCTTATTGACTCTACCTTTTTTTTTTTTAAGAGAGGGTATCTCCTTGCATTCCGCAGGCTGAAGCTCAGTGACACAATCATAACTCACTGTGACCTGGAACTCCTGGGCTCCAGCGATCCTCTTGGCTCAGCCTCCCAAGTAACTGGGACTACAGACACACACCACCACATCTGTCTAATTTTTTTTAAAAAAATTTTTTAAAGAGATTGGGGATTTGTTAGGTTGCCCAGGCTGGTCTTGAACTCCTGGTTTCAAGAAATCCTCCTGTCTTGGCCTCCAAAAGTGCTGGGATTACAGTTATGAGCCATCCCCCATCCCCCCTCCAAGACTGTACTTTTTAAAATAGATACTACATAAAGAAAATCTAGTTCAGCCTAGCCATGCCCTAAACTTCACTGAAGCCTTGGCTAGCTAGGACCCAACCTTTACGGAAACCTAGTTTCCAAAGAAAAAACAGCAAAAAAACCAAATCACACAAAATTTTTTGCTTAAACAGTAACTAAATAATTTATTATAACATTATAATCTCTTTAAAAGCAAACATGTCCAGGTACAAGCTGGGCTGAGGCTACATTTAAGTTAGGCTCCAGTACTTTTCAAAGAAAATTGAGCCTGATGACAAAAAAAAAAAAAAAAAAAAAAAAAAAAGCCTTACAAATTCTCCAAGAGCAAAAGGTCCAGCTCTAAGCACTGGAGGGAGTCCTTTAATGAGGCGAGGAAGTAGACCCAGCGTTTCAGAGAGATTTGCATAGAATTTCCTGCTAAGCATGGCAGACTCACCACATGTCTGCTCCTTCTCAAGCCCCACTGAAATGCAAGCAAAGGAATAAAGAGAAGATAAACAGACAAGGACAGAGAGAACAAGAGAGGTGACATCAGCAGGCAACAGATGTCAACAGATTTTTGGAAGACAGTAAGCAGATGGAGGAATTAGCAGAGACGAGAAATCAGAAACCAAGAGCTGACCAGAGGGGCCATCAACAGGAAGTGGACAGATCTTGCCACATTTTGCTGGAAGGCATTGGCTACTCCGGAATGCAGGAGCCAGGGCAGAGCTGAGAACAGGGAGACTGTTCACAAGTCTTACAAGGAGCAGGTACACCCAGAGTTCCTCCCTTTCCCAAACAGGGCAGTGACCACCCCTTCCAGAGAGGCTCTGATGGTGGGAGGGTGACATCAGGCGGAGTAAGGCAGGGATGCAGCACCGTGGTAATACAGGGGATCACATGAACATCTACATATGGAACTTTGGAACTGTCATCCCCTTCTGCCACGTGGTTCCAAAAACTGTCACCCAGGTGCGTGCCCCTTCCTTGCATCCTCCACAGCCCCAGGCTGAAACAGGGGGATGCTTCTCTAGAGAAAGTCATTGGTCCCAGGAAGAGGTCTACAGGTACTTCTGGATGAGAGCACCCCAATAAAATGGTTGGGTTCTCAACTGGCCATGCTGTAATGAAGCCCATGAGTGACAAGTCCATTCTCATACATGGGCGCACAGAGCTTCTGGATGGCTTTAGTGACCTGCACTGCAGTGTGAACAGACAGTCCAAGCGTGTCCAGGTTCTTGATTACAAAGCAAAAGGAGAACAAGATCATACCAAATATTTAAAAATAATCTCAGAGAAGCACAGATAATGCAAGGATCAGAAAAAAAAACTAACTTCAAAACACTATAATTAATATTCTCAGAGAAATAAGACGTTGGATCCGTAAAACAAAAGGAAGCTCTTTAAAAAAGGAGCAATGAGGAAACAAGAAAGAGAGCTCTTGAAAATTAAAAATGTACGAGGTGAAATCTGAAATTCAACAGTGGGGTTGGAAGATAAAGATGGGGGCATTTCCCAGGAAGCAGAACAAAAAGACAAAGAAATGGGAAATAGGAGAAAAAAGATGCAAACATTGAAGGATCCGGTCAGAAGATTCCACCTTTCACTAGTAAGAAAGAAAGAGTGGAGGCAACAGTGGGGAGGAAATTAGGGGAAAGAATTTACCAAACCTATTTCCCAGAACAGAAGGTCTGCATTTCTAGACAGAAAAGCCCCCTGAGTGCCCAGCAAAGTAGATGGTGGAAAGAACCCCACAGCAAGGCACCTCCCTGTGAAACGTCCAAACGACAGGGCAAAGAGACGGTTCTAAGACCTTCTCGAGAGAAAGCAAACCAGTCCTCTGCACAGGGTCAGGAATCAGAATCACTTGAGATTTTTCAAGAATGACACTGGAAGCTCGAAAACAGTAGAGCAACTGCCTTCAGGGTACTGAGAGGGGAAAGTGATTGTCCATCTGGAATTCTCTGCCCAGCCAAAGCATTAATCAAGCATGAGAATAGAATGAAGCCATTTTCAAACATACAAGATCTCAAAAAAAAAAAAAAAAATTTAACCTTCTCGACACTTCTTCTCAAGGAGGTACTGACACAAACCAAGGAAGAGGAACACTACCTAGGAGCCGAAAGAGGTGGAAGTTTCCCGAGCACACGGCTGTGCAGGCTTCTGCAGCCATTCCACAGGAGAACAGACAGCGGGCAGCTTAGGGGAGATCTAGAGCAGTGGAGGGGGGGGCTGGAAATGACAGGATTGCCAATAAATTTGGCCACATGAAAATAGTATTTGAAGGAATTTTACAATTTGATAGAGAATTGGGTAAGAATTTGTAAAGATGTCGTAGAAAGCAAGGCAACCAAAAAAAAAAAAAAAAAAAAAAACATGCTATTCTTACCACAAAGAAAAGTTGTGCAAGAAAGTGTAGTTATCTGTATTATGCACTACTTGGCCCAGCAGCAACAATTTATTAATGATAAAACAAATATTTAATGAACTATGCTAGGACAGAAAAGGACATTTCTCCCACTCAAGTACTAAGCAGGCCCCACCCTGCTTAGCTTCCGAGATCAGACGAGATCGTGCACGTTCTGGGTGCTACGGCTGTAGACAGAAAAGGACATTTCTTACACAATATGGAGAGCATAGACAATGTCAGAAATTGAAATATCAACAAATGGCAATCTTGTTTATTTAGAACTTTGCTTAGTAATTTCAGTCTTTCAGGAAGGAAAGGACTGAAGAAGAGTTGAAAGCCTTGTGGTCAAGGGAGTTTGACTCTGGCGGAGAGACAGGGACAGACAAAAGCTGCTTTGCTAACTGTGTCTTATGGTGTTCTGTTCAACTTTGTCAATGATGTGCATGTCCTTCATAGCCTTTTAGAAAAATCTTTTAAAAAGAAATGTTTGCAAAAAGAGATGAAAATTCAAAGAATGTCTGCCTGACTCCACGTGAGCCAGAAAAGAATGATCTAGAATCTCAATTCCCACAAACATTCTGGATAAGCTGGGCCTCTCTGCCTTGTGAATTCTGGCTTTGATGAGTCCAGGGGCTGTGGCAGGAGCGGGCAGGCACCAGAACCCCTCCCCTCAACCCACCCTGTGTCATCACAGGTGACAGTGGAAAGAGGAGGAGGGGCGGACGTGACAGAGCGAGGGCAGGAAGGGGGAAGACGAGCTGTAGAACGACAAAGAGAAGACAGACATGACTGCAACGGAAGGGAGTGGTCAGTAGAAAGATATTGTTGAGACTCTAACCCAGCTCTGTCCAGTAGAATTATGACATGGGCCACATAGGGACTTTTAAATTTTCTAGGAGTCACCTTTAAAAAAGTAAAAAGAAACAGGTGAAATTACTTTTAATAATGTATGTTATATAGCTCAATATATCCACAATGTTATTTCAACGTATGCTCAATATAAACAATTATTGAGATATTTTACATTTTTTTCATACTAAATCTTCAAAACCTGGTGGCTATCTTGTGCCTGCAACACATCTCAATTCGCACTGGCCGCGTTCCAAGAGCCCAGCGGCCACTGGAGGTGAGCGGCTTCCTTATTGGACAGCACAACGCTAAAGAGAAGATGCCAACTCCAGACACTGAGCAAAGCGTTTCAGCCACTTTTCCCAACTGATCTGCCTTCCCGCCAGTTATCCACATGGGTCTACACAAAATTCCAGACTCCCCGGGCACATTCCCACTGGGGGGCCTGCGCCCCGTCTCCCCAGCTACCTTCCCCATCTTTAAAGGTCTGCGTTGCCTCTTGGCCCCTCCAAAAATGCCTCCCCTGCCCGCCAGCCCCCAGGGCCGCCTTCCTCCTCTGAGCACTGAGAACACCCACTTGCTTGGCACCTGGCAGTGGCTACCTTGAGCTGTCTCTTCACACTGGCCGCCTCCACCAGGCTGAGCTTCGTGTTTTTACTGTTTCTGGATCCCCACGCACCTCACTGGGAGCTGGCATTCAGTAAATACCTGGGTGTTCACTGATTGTTGGAGGGAGTAAGGGACAAACAGTAGCTCAAAGGGACTGAGAACTGAGCAGGTTGAAGGCAGACTGGTTTGAAATTGAGTGGGAAAGAATGGCAAGTAGGGCCCGGTGGGCTCTGGGTTTTGATGCTGTGATACCACCTCCCTCCCATCGGTGCCCCCTGCCGGGAGAGTGCCCACTCTGTGCAGGGAGCCTCTGGGCTTCTATGGAGGCCGCTAGGAGGAGGGCCGACCACCCCAGCCTGGACTGCTTTCCACCCTTCTGCAGCCTGTGCCCTCCAGTTCATACACTGGTAAGTGAGAGCGGATGCCCTCTGTCCAGGATGGGCAGCAAGAGCAAGGTCCTGTCCCATAATATTTCAGGCAGTTTCTACCAACAGAGGTCTCTTGACTTTCCTTTGGGACCCTGTGTTCCTCCCCCCTGCAATCTCCAACCCCAGAGTGATTCTTGGTCTCAACACCCTGCTCAAAAGGCCACCCACTCTGGACCCCCGGACCAGGTCTGTGAAAGTACCAGGTAATAGCTGCTGTGTGTGTCTCTAAGACCAAAGGAGCAAAGCTCTCAGGGGAGGATATCTAGGTCCATGACAAGCCAATGATCAGTGATGTCTGAACAATACTGACATCTCCAAATGCCCCACATTAGTAGACAACCTGCAATTTTTTCCCATTAGAGTTACTCCTTCGGTTAAAAAATAATCTCCAGATGTCCCTGATTACACTATGCATTTATCATATTTCCCCAGAGCTAAAATGCCATCAATTGAAAGAGTCATTATGAGCTAAATAATATTTTCAGGGAGTAGAAAGAAGGGTCTCCCAGAAACAAACAAACAAACAAACAAACAAACAACAACGCACCACATTAAATAAACACATCAATTGTAAGACATAAATTAGTTTCAGAAGGAAAAAATTGTGCATCTTAGAATTCCGGAAATTAATGCTGATGACTAGCACCTGCCTCTTAGGAGGTGGCCAGGAGCAGTCCCTTAAAGCAGGGGCTGGGGCCTAGCGAGGCAGGCGAGGGGCTGAGGGTGAGAGGCCCAGGTCTAGCCCTGCACATTGAGACAGGAGAGGCCCACAGGTGCGGGACTTACCTGATGCCCACCTGGCACACACGGGACACACTACAGGTGCCCCACAAATGTCTGGGGACTGGTGGCTGCTTCATGCCTCATGGGCAAGGCACGTAAAGAGGGTGGCAGCTGGAGAGTGAGTGGATGGGAGGACAGAAGAACCCACACAGCCCCACGGAGGAGGGCAGGGCAGGGCCCAGTGGGGTGAGGAAAGCAGGCGGCAAGAACGGTGATGAGGTCCATCTCCGAAAGGTTCATTGACTGCCCTTGGACACTCCTTTGGTGAGTGACAGAGTGGAGACATGAACTGAGGGAGGGACGTACCAGAGCACAAGGAATAAGGAAGCTTGATAAGATGGCAGTGAGACAGTGCTGTGGTCTGAATAGTGTGTCCCCAAGATTTGTATGTTGAAATCCTAAACCCCAAGGTGATGGTGTTAGGTGGGGTATTTGAGAGGTGATTGGGTCATGGGGGTGGAGCCCTCGTGAATGGGATTGATGTCCTTATGAAAGATGCTCCAGAGGCTCACATGCCCCTCCACCATGTGAGGACACAGAGGGAAGGCGCCATCTATGAGGAGGAGGGTTCTCACCAGCGACGGAGTCTGCCAGTGCCTTGATCTTGGACTTCCCAGCCTCTAGAACTGAACAGTAAACTCCTGTTGTTTATAAGCCTCCTGGTCTATGGTATTCTGCTGTAGCAGCCCCAGTAGACTAAGACAGGGCCTCCAAGGAGGAGGGCAGTGCAGGAATGTGGGCAGGTCGCCAAGTGGAAACACTGGGCACAGTCTGGGTGTCTCTGGCCTGTGGATGAGGGGCATGGAGCCAGGGCTGGGCCCGGGCAGGAGCTCAGGAAGAGCCAGGCCAAGAAGTCAGGTGTCAGAGGCAGTGGGGGCAGCAGAGGCCTCCCCAGAGGCCTGCTCACCAGGGGCGCAGTGGCCTGTACTCATTTGGGAAGGAAAGTGGCCTTTGTCCTCAAGGCTCTGGGGCTGAGAGGCACTGTCTTCCAGCCCTCAGAAGATGAGGGGGCTGAAGGAGGGGAAGAACAGGAGGCCAGGAGGGCACCACAGGCCACCTGACATTTCAGCCTGGCCTGCCGCCAGCCCACCAGGCCATCCTAGTGACAATCGCCTCCCACTAGCAGACGCCTCAGGCACAGGCCTGCCCAGGGCTTCTGTTCCAGGGCCCTCAGCTGCCCAGGGCCAGGTCTCCCTCCAGGGACAGGGGACCCTGGGAGGGTAGGATGGGAACTAAACACTCCCTGGGGCTTTCCTGGAGGCCCCAGGTCCCTCCTCCCCGGCAGTTCTCAGGGCATCAGGTTTCCCCACTGTGGGCAGAACAGGGGGGCTCCGGAAGAGAGGGGAAGGCCAAAGACACCCCTCCCAAAGGCTCCAGGGAGGTGTGGGGAGAGAGAGGACAGACGACTGCCAGCAGCAGGGACGGGGAGGGCTCAGCCTCATCAGCTGCCGCTTAGCCTTTGCTCCTTTGTGCACAGCAGTCTTTTGAAAAGCAGGTTTCTGCCCACAGCGGCCAGCAAGGGGCCTCACTACCAAGGCGCTTTCAAAGCCAGGCAGTGTCACTTGGTGTAAGGGCTCCATCCCAGAGGCCAGGGCGCCACCCCTCACAGTCAGATCTGGACAGCACAGTGGATGTCTCTGACCTTCATGTCCTAGACTTGTGACCCGCAATGATGCCACCTGACCCTGCACACCTGCTGAAATGCCTCTGCTGGCAGGGCCCTCAGATAGCTTCTGGCCAAGCCTCTCATCTTATTCCCTGGCAGCCAAGTAGAAAGCAACAGGGGGATGTTTGTGAACTGAGTGCTGTGACCGCCCCCAGGGTACCACCGCTGCACAGACCAGGCCTGAGATGAGCCAGCAGTGCTGTGCCGTGGTGGCTGGCGGTGACGCGGGCAGGATCAGTGAGAGGCAGGGCAGACCAGTGCTGACCTTCAAAATCCCTCTTCCAAATAAGTGGCTACCACATTAATTTTCCTAAAGCACAGTTGTGAGCACTCCATTCCCTGCCCTAGCGCCCCTCCCAGCCTCTGTCTCCCTCTCTCTCTCTCTCTCTCTCTCTCTCCCTCCCTCTCTCTCTGCCCTCTGTGAGCTTCCCTCTCATGCCCGCCAGACCCCAGGGTCCTCATCTGTCTCTGGGCCCTCTGTGGCTATTCTCTGCCCCCAGCATTGCCACCCCACCTTGCCAGACTGTCCAACTTGACTACCCAGGGTGGATATCAACTCCAAGCCCTTCCTAGATGGCTGAAATTCCCCCCTCCATCTGACTCGTGGCATTTGGCCTATTCTACTTGGCATTTATTTATGTACAAATTTTATCTCCAATAACAAGCAGTGAAGTGAATGTTTTCAGGGCAAATGCCATGCAGTAAATGCCCTTTGTTCTTAGAAGGGGCTTAGGAATGTTCTGACAGGTGAGGGAATGGAATAGCAGAGGAAGGAGGAAGACAGGAAGGAAGAGGGAAGGAGGTGGGAAGAAGAGAGGAAGGAGGGGAAGAAAGGAAGACAGACCGCATTAGCTCAGGGAAGATAAATATTTCGTTATTAGCTAGCAAGGAAATATGGGTCTTCATGGAATCATCAAATATCTGGGCTGAATGAGGCTCAGAGATTGTGTAGCCTTCACTCTACAGGTGAGGACCTGGAGGCTGGGAAATCTGGGGTGGCTTGTCCCAGAGCTCCAGGGTAGTTACAGCCGAGTTAGAACTAGAGCACAGGCCCCCTCAGTCCCGGTGCCGTGTGAGTCCCTGCCCTGCCATGTCCCAGAGTCCCCTCCTCCCAGCACACAGAACCCCGTACACCCATACACACCCACACCTGATACTCCCAGAGAGGAGCCCTAATACCCAGTGAGTGGCTGAATGGGAATGACATGCCATGGCCTTGGTAATCCCACCTCCCTACACTCTCCCTCTCTCTCACTCCCCTAGGAATAAGTGTGTTCCTGCCTAAGGAAGTAACCATGAAATGCCAAGGCCCCAGCTGCTGGCACCTGTGAGGAGTGGATGTGAATCTGCTGTGGGAGGTGCTGAGGAACAGCCTTGGTGAGTGGCGCTGCTTAGGCACAATCCAGCACACCTTGGCCAGTAGCTCAGGCCTTCTCCCTGGCCTTGCCAAGGACAAGTTCCAGCTTTATAGAGCAGGTCAAGGTGCTTCCCGTCTGTTGGGTGCTTCTGTAGCAAAACAAATCCTACAGCGCCTCTGGACATCCCCACAATCCAAGGCTTTAGTTCTTGCATTTCACAGGGTTTAACCGAAGGAAAAAGATGGAGGAAACTTCTCGGGTACTGGAACCAATTCTGGGCACCTCATACTAAGACAGAAGTTGATACACTGGACCCCAGTGATGGAGGGTGGGTTGTGAGGGGACTTGCGTCATCTGATGTGGGGAACAGTTGGAGAATCTGGGTGTAAGCAGGGAAGAGGAAACTCAGGGTCAGGGAATAGCTGCAGTCAAAGGCATTAAGGTCTTTCTGGCAGGCAGATTGGAGTCAACAAAAGGAAGACATTTCTCAGAATTTGCGTTGTCCCCCAAAGTTCCTGATCACTGCAGATGTCCATGCAGAGGCCAGCTAACTGCCCAGCAAGGGATTGTGAACACTGGGCAGGTCACCCTCCACCAGATGATGCACATTCCCTGCAACATCTGCCTCCTTCTCCCCCTTTTGACCTATCATGGTTAAAGTTGGCCAAACTGGTCAGCCACCAAGGCACAGAGAGCCAGGCCTTGGTGACAGTGGGGAGAGGAAGAAGCATGGCAGCAAGGAGGGAGCAAACTGTAGTCCTTGGGGACTGCTATAGTCTGGGTCTGGTCTGTTTGGCTTCACCAAGTATCAGGTTGAAATTGGATCCCCAGTGTTGGAGGTGGGGCCTGGTGGGAGGAGTTTGGGTCATGGCTTATGCATGGCTTGGTGCCATTCTCATGGTGGTGAGTTCTTGCTCTATTAGTTCCTGCAACAACTTCTTGTTAAAAAGAGGCTGGCACACACCTCTCTCTCTCTCTCTCTCTCTCTCTTCCTCTCTCACCATGTGATCTCTGCACACACTGGCTCCCCTTCACTTTCTGCTACAAGTGGAAGCAGCCTGAGGCCCTCACCAGGTGCAAATGCTGGCGCCATGTTTCTTATACAGCCTACAAAACCCTAAGCCAAATAAGCCTCTTTTCTTTATGAATTACCCAGCCTAAAGTATTCCTTTATAGAAGCACAAATGGTTGAAGACACGGACCAAGCCTGGAGGCCTGAGCTAAAGTGGAAGGAGGAGATGCAAGCCATGAGGCTTGTGTGTAACGACAGGTGAGACTTTCCACTCAGCACGGCCCCCAAAGAGCCTCCTCTTCCCTGTGGGCTGATATAGCTCAGAACTCCATTTCTGGAGCCTTCCAAGCCTCCAAATGCCCACACCAAATTCTCCAGCCGAGGAGACATTCAGATTCCATGTGACTAAGTAATGCACCCTTTGTAACTTGTTCATGTATAGAGTGCTTGAGAAGGTGAAACAGGAAAGGTGGAGAGAGGGAGAACGGTAGGGAGTCTTGAATGGCAGACCGGGAGTCTAGGGTACACTGTATGTACTGACTACCTGACAACAAACCAGACAGAGCGTGGGCCATCTGCCCAGCGCCCAGCTCCAGGTTTCCTCACCTACTCCAGGCAAATCAGTTTAACCTCTTTTGCTCCAGTCTGATCAGCTCCTTGAGGTCTATTCTCCAGCTCAACCCCCTGGGCTGCCACGGGCCTGCTCTCCTCCCTCTCTGTCTATTGGTTCCCTGTCCAGCGGGGGACACCTGAGACCTAGAAAGGAAATGATATGCCCAAAGGGATCCTTTACAGCCAAGAGCAGCTTTGTGATGCTTCCCCAGGGCCAGGCTTTGATCTCTAATGAAAAGCTCAGCTTCTTCCAAGGAACTGAATTCCTGCTCTCAAAACACTGATGGGAGGGAACTTTGCTAATGCATAGTAAGAACTCTTGCATGCAGGAGTGAATGATAATGAACGGTTGAACGTGGAGGAAGCAGCACCTTACTAAAAACCTTGGTGGCGTGCAAGCAGCTGCTTTGCAGCATCTTAGCACTGCATGGCTTTGCAGGGTGCAGAGGGACAATGTAACCAAAGCAGATGAAGCCCATGGTAGAAAGACTAGCCTTGAAGAACTGCAGACAGAAAGACTTTGCATGGCGTATAGGGGCCCAGCAGCAAGTCCGACGTGAAGTGGGGAAGCCCAGCACAGAGGTGGTCGGTGTGAACCACCATCAGTGAACCCAGAAGAAGCGATTTCAGATCCTCCACCTGCCACTCCTGGCCAAGGAAGGAGTGGGCACGGGTGAGCTTTCGTAAACCCTGTGTAACCCCTCTCAGGTCATGTGTTCAGGTGTTCTCCTAATACTGTATTCTTGACGAAGACTCAAGTAAATTAAAAAGAAACAAACAAAAAAAACAATAACTTTCAAGAAGTGCTAAGGCGGCTACGTGGGCCCATCTCACATTGGCATTGTCTGGTGCCCGAATGAGCGGACCAGGTTCAGAAAGCCGCTTTGACTTGGGCTCTTCCCACCGAGGTTTGCAGAGCGTGCGTGACACACAGGCCTGGCCCCGTGAGTATTGTGGATGGGACAGAGCGTGACTTTGTTTTCTTCCATTTCCCCCAGGGCGTCACCCCCTCCTGCGTCCTCCTATGCCCGGCTCCAAGCCTGGCTCCCGGGGCCGTGCACTGAAGCGCAGTGAACGGGAAGAGCTTAGGCTGTGGCTTTTCTCAGGAGATCACGGTATGAGGCTCTAATGGTGGGATTCCAGGCAGCAGCCAGTGAGTCGAGACGCTGGGGGAGTTCTTGGCCTCCCCGTGCCCCTGAAATCAAATCACATCCATATGGGGGTATCTGCTTGCTGTCAGAGGGAGCCAGAGTCAGTAAAATTAGATTCCCAGCCATTACTGCTTGTGGGGCAGCCCTGGCTAGCACTCCGGTGTGTCCGTGCGTGTGTGCGCGCATGTGTACATGTGACACAGAGAGAGAGAGAGGCAGGGAGGGAGAAGGGAGTGAAGGAGGATGTTGGCGGAAAGATATGAGAGGATAAAGGAAGGCAGGAGAGAGAGAGGGCTGTGAGAGAACAGGAACAGGAAAGCAAAAGGCAGCGAGAGAAGAGAGAGGCGGGGGGAGGGGAAGGGGAGAGGATGCCTGTGACAGGCAGAGCCACGGGTTTCTCAAAGCTGGCAGTTCCCAGGTGCCTCACAAGCAGCAAAGGCCCATCCACAGTCCCTCACGTGACTCATCAGCCCCTTGGCTGTCCCTGCTTGGCCTGCGGCCAGCCTGCCTCCCGCCCTGGCCCGCCTGTGCCTGGCAGGCCCGGTCCAGCTGTGCCCTGTCCACTCTGCTCATCACTTAGCATCCTGCATCACTCTTTTAGGCCAGCATCCCTTCCACCGGGTCACCTTAGCTGGACCAAGAGGCCCCACAGGCCAGGACTGCACTTGCTCCCACAGAGGAGAGTCCGGGGCAAGCCCTCAGGAGAGTAAGGGCAGCCCCCTACCTCTGGGCTTCAGCTTTCTGTAGCATCTCACCTGCCCACATGCCAAGGGAATAATCTTGTGAAAGTGTCTTACAAAGTATAAAGGCTTCTTACCCCCCACGGTGCCTGGCCCAGTGCTGGCTGCAGAGAATGGGCTCAGCGACTTCCTTGAATTGGAGACATTCCTGAATTCTGAGAGCACCTGCTCCTCCCCAGTCCCCACTCTTCCCATCAAGCCCCAGCACGACCTGTAGTAAGACACCAGGCAGGGGAGAGCAGCCAGGGGCCCAGCCGCGGGCCACCCAAGGGCAGCCTGCCAACAGAAGCACCCTGGCTGACATCCTACTTCTGGGGTGAACTCACGGACACCGGAGAGATTTATGGTCCAGTAATAGCATTCCCACTGGAGCCAAAAATTCTCCAGGAGGGAGTCATCGCTTTGGATTAAGCATTACCCTCTCTCGCTTCTACTTTCAAAGCACAAATGCCCAATAGAGGGCAACACGTTAAGTCCCTAATGTTTCCTGGTGTGGATGAACTTGCGAGATTTTCCGTCTGTCCAAAGAGAGTGGAAAACCGTGGAGATGCGGAGTGAGGTGGAAAGGCTGGGAGAGAGAAACTAACCTTATCCCCTTCACATCTCTGTGTCCGCAGCCCAGAGAATGAACATAGCCAGGCACCAGCTCTTTTCTGGGTCTGAAACTGCCTTGCCACATAATTGCATTTGATTTAGAACTTGACTTAGTCACTCACCAAGTATTTATGGCCTGCCTGCTGCACACCAGGCACTGTTCTAGGTGCTAGGGTTGCAGCCATGAATGAAGCAGTCGAAAATCCTTGCCCTTGTGGAACAGTAGCCTAGCTCTGCAGTGGCCAGTGTGGTCACCACATGTGAAATGTGGCTGGTCCAAGTTCACATGTGCTGTTGCATGTAAAATAGGTACCAGACTTCAGAGACTCAATACAAGCAAAATAATGTAAAAAATTAATAACTTTTAAAATGAACTCAATGTTGACATGGTAATACTTTGTATATATTGAATGAAATAATGTATATTATTAAAATAAATTTCCCCTGTTTCTTCTTACTTTTTCATGTGGCTGCTAGAAAAATTTAAATTACATATGAGTCTTACATTATACATCTGTTGAATAGTGCTGGTCTAGACAATAAGTAGATTTATAAGAAAATATGTCATTTATTGGTGAGGATAGAGTTATGGAGAAAACTGAAGCAGGCAAGAAGGAAGGAGGGGATGTTTTCATTTTAAACAGGGTGGCCAGGAGAGCCTTCACTGAGAAGCTCACTTTTATGTAAAGAGCTGAAGAAGGTGAAGGACTGAGCAGGCAGTGATCCAGGCAAAGTGCTTTCCAGGCAGACAGAACTGCATGTGCAAAGGCCCTGTGGTGAGAGCAAGCGCAGCATTTTGAGGAACATCAGGAGGCTTGTGTGGCAGGGGTTTAAGTGAGACAGATCATGGCAGGGGCTGAGGCACAGATCACACAGGACCTTGCAGACCATCATAAAATGTTGCCCTTGACTCTGAGTGAGGCTAGGAGCCAAAGGAGGATGTCTGAGCAGAGAAGTGACAAGACTTGACTCTATCTGGCTGCTAAATACAATAGGCTACAGGGGCAAAAGGAAGAAGCAGGGACCAGGAAAGAAATGATAGTTTCTTGGACCAGGGTGGCAGCAGGGTGGGGGGTGGAGGGAAGGAATGATCAAGTCCAAAATATATTTCATTTCAAGAGTAGGGTGACCAGATTTGCTCATGGATTAGATAGAGAACGTGAGAGACAGAGGACAAGGTGGACTTCAGATATTTTGTCCTGAGCAACTATAAAAATGATGTGGTTTATAGTTTGCAAAAATGGCCCCAATTCCTCCCTTCCCTGTATGCTCACCCCTTGCAAGGTACCACTGCAGCTCCTCCCATCAAGAGGCTGAGTCTATCTTCCAACGCCTTGAATCTGAACTTGGCCATGTGCCTGACTTTGGCCAATAGAATGTAGCAGAGGTGACATGATACCAATTCTGAGCCTAGGCCTCAAGTCCTTGCAGTTTCCCCCTCACCCCACCCCTGCCCCATCCTCTGCCTCTACCATAAGAACAAGCCCAGGCTAACCTGCTGGAGAATGAGAGACATATGATGCAGAGATAAACTGTCCTAGCTGAGGCCATCATAGACCAGTCTTTTCCTGCCCACCCAGCCAGTGACCACAGACTTATGAGTGAGCCCAGTGAAGACCTAAAGGACTTGCCAGCTGAGCCCAGCCCAAATTACCAACCCACTGAATTGTGAGCTGCATAAATGGTGGTTGTTTTAAGACCAAGTTTTGGAGCGGTTGTGATATGGAAAAAGCTAACAGATACAAACGGTGTTGCCATTGATTGAGGTGGGGACTCACTTTCGAATTATGCTCTAATTATTTCGAATGTGTTTGAATGCTTAGAGAGCAAAATCCTTGTCTTCTCTCCCTGCAATACCCAGAGCTGGACATTGCTGGATGCAGCCTGGGTGTTCCAGCAATGCTGGCTGGATGGATGGATGGACGGATGGATGGACGGATGGATGGATGACTTATTCATTGGCTCCCTAATCACAAGTCAAGTCCCTGCATCACCCTTCTCCTGACAAAGCCAGAGAGCTTTAAATACCTCCTCTCTCCCTGCCCACTGCTCCCTCCAGAGGTTGCAGTTGAGCCTTGATTTCCTAGAGCTTTCACCAGTGATAGCAACAGAGAATTGAAACCCACAGATCCGTGTGTCTCCTTGAGAATGCGAAGCACTGATTTTCAGCCTCAGTTTTGACCTCCCACACCCAGCCTTTTCCCAGATGTGCTGGCAACTAGACAAATCAATTGTTTTGAGTTTTTCTTCCCCTCCACCCCCATGACATGTTAATTAGCAGTGAAAATGCCAGCAGCAAAGTCAGGAAGGCTGAGGACAAACCCCAGCCCTGAATAGCCAGCTAGTACCACACTGGGTGTCTTCACTCCTCCATCCAAAGTTCATTTCCGTTTCCAGGGCTCCTTAGGCCCTGTTTCCTGCCTCCCTGCTTATCTCTCCTCCCACTCAGCTGCTGCAGGTCCCTCAGGAACTCTGCTCCAGCCCCCCTGTGATGGTCACTGTAATGTCACTGTGTCACTTCTCCTCTTACAAAGCTTTCCCCACATGCAGCCGCATAGCCATCCAGGGCAGTGGGTTAGGGAGATTAGCCCCATTTTAGAGATGAAGAAACTGAAGCTCAGAGGGTTAGAAAGACTTGCTCAATGTCACTTGGTCCAGGTTGGGAACTGGGAGCCCATTTTTCTGATTTCTGTCTTTTTTCACTGTCAGCACCACCAAGGCATGTGCTCAATAAAGGAGGGGCTCCTTGCACACAGCACTGGTGAGGTTGCTGTCTTAGGTCTAACGGGGGCATTCACGCTTTCACAGGCATCAGTCAAACTCTGGCCAAGGTCATCTAGGCCCAGGGAAGGGACACTTTTAATTGACACAGGGACTCCCCCAGGCCCTGCAACAAGGCTGATTTGGCTTCTACTCCCTCCCCTGCCCACATTTCCTGGGCTTTGGCTCCAAACATCATCTGAAGCTGGTAGGGTGGCCACAGCCGAGAACGAAGGCCCAGTAGGATTTGCAGCTCAGCTCAGGCCCTGATCCCACACATGTCCTCCCGCAGCCCCAGGTGTAAGCATGTGCTCCCTGCTCACGATGCTGTGACGGCACAGAGGGATGTTTACTGGGGGCTGAATGGTCCCCAACGAACTTGATATGGCCTCTCTATGGCCCTTCCCAGCTGCCACTGCCCTCTGCCCTCCCCACTGGGGCAAGGAAGGCCCTGAGGACCCAGATTCCTCCTGCTATGTTTGCCCTTCTGGAGTCTGAGGGTTACATGTGTGTGGTATGTATCTGTGTGTGGTATGAATCTGAATGTGTGCATGTGTGTATAAGCATGTGTGTGCATGTGTATTATGTGTGTGGAATGTGTCTTGGTGTGTGTGGTATGAGTCTGAATGTGTACATATGTGTATAAACATGCATGTGCATGGTGTGTATACAGATGTGTGCATGTGTGTGAGCATGCACGTGTTCATGTGTGTCTCTGTGTGTGTGTGTGCATATGTGAGTCTATATGCAAGTGTTTGTGCACACATAGAGGGCAACTGTGTTCTGAGTATCCGCGACCTGCCCTGTGGCCTGCTGAGATTAGTCAGGCCTGTTGGGGCTACCTAGCCAGAGTTCTGGTTTGCCAGGCCAATGAGTTTTTATTAAATGCCTACTGTATACTAATAGAGCATAGGGGAAGTGAAGTATTTTCTTTCAAGGAAGCAGTGGGATGCATCTGCCTAGAGAGTCAGGCAAGTTGCATTCAAGTCCAATCTTACTCACTGTGTCACCTTAGGCAAATAGCCCAGCCTTTCTGAGCCTCAGCTTCCTGACCTGCAAAATGGGCATAAGGATCTTGCCCTCTCTACTTCTAGGATCACTGTGGATTGAGATGAGAAATGCTCGGGTGCTTTGAAAATTGGACAACACTTCACACAAATGAGGCCTGGTATTAAGGATGTTACAACAAACATTTATAAGAGAGGAACCCAAGAATGCTACATGAGCTTGAATTAAATTGCATGGTTTAGATTAAAATGTATGTGCAGCAAAAGTAAATACACAGATGATTTCTGGAAGGATCCATGAGACCTGACAACAGTGGCTCTCCACGAGTAGCTGGGACAGTGGGGGAGGGGATGTGGTTTTCTCTGCATATATACATCCTTTGGCATCATATGAAATTCGTACCATGTGCATATGTTACGTGGTTTTTAAAAAACACTGAGTAGTTTTTTAAAATAAAATAATAATTTAAAAAGCAAGTATAGCAAAGTGGAAAAGGTGCTGCTCTTCCGCCTTTCTCAACCCCCCCAACCCTTTGCCCCAGGTTCCCAGCGGCCCCCACAATTGTCACCCACTCCTCTCCTGGAATTTCAGCTTTCCCTCTCTTCCCAGTTAAGAGATAAGTAAACTGAGACTCAAAGAAGTAAAGAACTTGCTGTCACATATCCCAGGTCACAGGGCTGGTAATACAAGGCTGTGTGAGTTCTGCAGACTCTGTCGGACTCTGTAGCAGACTCCACAGCCAGGAAGCAGCCTCCTACCCCACTCAGAACTGACAAGCTCAAGGAAGGTCACACAGGACTGTGGGTTCAGGCACCCTGTGACAGGATAAAGCAGATAGATTTTGGGTGGACAGTGTCGTCCCAAGGCCTCTGGGACGTCATCATTTGGTCCCTTCCAGCTAGGGCTGGGCTTGGGTGACACTGCTTTATAAAACTTGAGAATCAGTACCCTTGGAAGGGCGGGGCAGCCTGCCTTATTCTAATTTCATTCGAGAGAGAAGAGGTCCTGGCAGGGTTCCCAGCTTGCAGAGTTTTAACCAAACAATTTCGAAAACTGAGTTCAAGATCTATCACCCGAAGCAACAAACTTAAACAGAGTGCCTCAGAGTCAGGCTCCCCAGCTAAGGCAGGAAGACTCCTGGAACACCTCCAGCTTCTCAAAGAGGGGGCTGTATTGTTTGATGTGGATGTATCCCTCATTCTTTGCAGCCAAAGACTTCAGGAATTCTGGGGAGGTGGGGGTTTGGAGGGTCCTGGTCAGGGAGAGAGGGAGGAGCTGCCAGTGACCTTGACCAAGGGTGTCTCCCCTTTGGGTCTCTGTCCTCATCTGTTACAAGATGTGGTGGCACCTGGCCCACAGGTGTGTCGTGTGCAGCGTGGAAGGCATTTGCTCCTTGCTGGCTGTTAGCAGCATCGCCACTTCTGAGATGGCTCCTGCCTGAGATGACCTTGTCCTTCTCCAAGAGTGGGGAGGGCTGGGGGTAGTCAGGACCACCAGCAGTTGCCCTTCCTGTCAGTCCACACGTCCTGGAGGGGGAACATTCTACAGCCAGCTGCTGGGGTGGGAGCTGGGGAGAGGAGGTGCGGCAAGTGACAAGAAACAGGCCAGGCAGCGTGACCCAACGTCAGCCTCCTGAGCCCCTCCCGAGCACCTGGGGCAGCGCTCAGTATGGGGCTCAGCTCTCAGCAGCTGGACGTTTGACAGCCGAGTGGCTGCTCTCCACTCCATCTTCAGAGCCTGACAGGCCGCTGTGAGCTGCTACTAAGAGTCAAGACAGCGGCAGACAGGTAGGGACATGTTTGCCAGCAGGCTTAGTGTGAGCCTCTGGGGCTGCAGGCGTCCCAGACAACAGGGCTATGGATCTGCTTCCCACCAGCTAGGTGGCCAGCCCATACCAAGATATGCCCCTCAACCCGATGGCCCCCTGAGTTCCCCCTTCCCCAAACCAGGATACGTGTTCATGGCAGGACTCATGTGCAGTTGCCCAATTTGAGATCTGATTTTGAGGATGGGGGTGCAGTGGGAAAACTTAAACCCTGGGGGGAGGGGCTGTGCTTTGATTCCCAGGGCTCTGAGATGAGCCCGCTCTCCCGCTGAGCTGAGATCCCGCACTTGGGGAGGAGAGGGCGTTTAAAAATAGCACCGACTGACTTGAATACCTCTGCTCCTTGCCTGCTGCCAGTCAGATCCAATTACTCTGCTGCAAGAGGCTTTTAGCCCAGGGAGCCTGGCATTGTGGACGCCACCCCTGGGAGCAGGGCTCCAGTGCCCCAGTCCTCCTCCTTGCTTGGGCATCTGGGAGTCCAAGAGAAAGGAACCGGGGGTGTAAAGATCACACACACAGCCCACCCCAGGCCGTGGCCCTGGCATGTCCAGCTACCTGACGGAATCTGGTCTCCTAGGGCCCCGCTTCTGTTCACATTGGGTGAACAGCCCAAATATCTGCACCATGCCTGAGATTCCACTGGTAGGGCCTGACCCCTTTGGAATGTGGAAACTTGTTCCAGCTCCCTAAGATCCAGTGTCCTTCTCTGGGATGGGTGTCTGGTCACAGTTGGGAACATAAAACTAGTACACACATAGAATGTCAGCTCCACGAAGTGGGACCTCAGCTGTCTGCTCAGTGCTGGCACACAGTAGGAACTTAACAAATGTGTCGAAATGAATCCATCAGTAGTAAAAGGGACTTGGCAAGAAAATGCAAATGACGCCATGCACCACCCCCACCAACTGCAAGGGTGGACAATAGTCAGCTGACTGAGAAACATATATCCTATTAATGATGGTCACATGGTGTCATCTCATCAGCAAAGCCAAGTGCAGAGGACCCTAGGAAATCTGTCCCCTTCCTGTCTCCAGCCAGTGCCACTGGAGTTACCTCTCGGCAGACTCACCCAACCCCAAATTCCTAGAGCTGAGGCTCTCCCTGCAAGGCCTCACCCTGCCTTCCCCGTGCAGCCGTCCCCTTCTTTCTACTCTGGCTCTCTCCATTCAGTCACCCCTCAAAGTGATCAGATGCTCAGGAATGCAAACTAAGAGAGCTGTCATTAGGAGGGGTGCCTGAATCCATCAGTCACTTTTCACCTGCCTTGTCTATGACACTTGTCACTTTCCACTCTAGAAGCCTCATCTCAGCAACTTCCCCAGGGGGGATGCAGGGTCTCGGGCATCTGCCAGCCATGCATGGCCAGCACCTGGCACACACTGGTGCCCGGGAGGTGTTTGATGAATGAATAATTGGGGGAGGGGGCTCCTGAAGACATTGCAAAGGCATGTGTAAAGAAACAGGGGTGACTTCTGACCACTTTCATGAGCCTGGCCAATTCAGGAAATGATGCTTAAAGCGATTTTACCGCACACCGACCACATCAATGAGGAGAGCAAGAGGAACGAGCGGCACTCCCACTCACCGGGGCGTGTTTGCTTCCTTTGTGACATGTGTGTGTTTGTCAGGGAGGCCCTCTTCCTCTGCCATGGACGGTTATTGGTGATAGATTTGAGTGCTTCTGGGCATGGCTCCAGGTCACAACCCAGATCTAGGCCCTGCCAGCACCTTCCTGGGCTGAAATTGCCAGCGAGTGTCGGGAGCCTCGCTTCCGCTCACTGATGGTGACCCTGCAGCTGAGGCTGTAAGCAGAGAACTGGATAGCGAGTGTGCCCTCAGTCTCACTGCGGAAGGGGTCTGTCCTTCGCCGTAACACACACAGCTGGCTGGCTGCCCCCCCTCCACCCAGACCGAGGGAAGCCAGCTGTGTGTACACAGAAGGGGGAATGATGACAGCTGCTGGCACAGCACCGGTAAGACGTTGAGCACCTGGAACACATTCATTTTCCCTCTCTCGGGCACTGACTTTCTTTCGAGAGGTAGCTGGAGAGCAGAAAAGCAAGGATCAGAGGAAGCAGCGAGCAGAGGTGCAAGGAGGGGACAAGACTTAGCCAAGCCTGGCTGAGCATCTGGGGCCTTCAGAGACGGGAGGGAGGCCGGAGCAGGGCCCTGAGGTCATGTAACCTCAGAGGGGGAAGATGTATTGGAGTGATCACCAAGACCTCCCGCCCGCCACTCCTCGCCACAAAGCAAAACAGCAGGGCCACAGCTTGCCAGTGGGATTATATTCTGGTGCAACCTCTAGGGAGAGCGATTTGGCAATGGCCATGGAAATCACAAAAGTGCAACCCCTGTGAACTGGCAGCTCCACTTGACATCCTAAAGGTAAGTGCATAAAACTCCATAAACACACACGTACAAAATGTGCACTGTAGCTGGTTAGGGCAAAAGGCCAGAAACAACCAAGTGTCCACTGATAGGGGAACACACATTCAGGAAATACTGTGCAGTCCTGAGGAAGATCAGCCATGATCTCCAGGATAGCTTGAAGCAAAGAAAGCATGGAGCCTGCGGGCCCATCTACTCTGAGTCCTCCATTCTACAAAAGGGGAGCCTACGATCAGAGTGACGACTGAGTGGCAGAAAGGCACCCTTCCGCTACTCAGAGGCAAGTTCAATACTAGGACCGAGGCTGCCTGACTCCCAGCCCAAAGGCCCCAACACTGTGGCACAACTTCCCAGCTGGTGATTAGTGGCCAGGAGCCCACAGCCTCTTACCCTCCCCCAGCGTAGTACTGAACAACCCAGAGACAGACGACTCTTCTGCTATCAAACCCAGGTTCTCAGTGTCATTGCCCTGCTGCATTTGATCCCTCTCTGTCCCCGGCTAAACGAAGGAGGACTGTCGTCACCACCCTTTACCTGCAGACGTGCCAAACCTCAAAGGATCCTTTGAGCCCCTTCTCAGAAGATCCTATAAGTCAAACAGGGCTGGTTTATTCTAGATCACGGCGCTTCTCCCTGCGACAGCGTCCCTTCCTGGGCAAGGTATCTCATATCGCTGTTCTCCATTTTTCCCCTTAAGTGGAAAATAAACTTGCAGAGCATCCTTTCTTTTGAGGCATCAACATTCTTTTTCTCGATCGCAAAGGCTCGTGGTTGTAATAACAGCTGACATTAACACTGCACCCACTGTATGCCAGGCACCGTTAGGTGCTTCTCGTATATTAACTCCTTTAATCCTCAGAACTCCATGGTGTCGCTACTGTTTTTATCCTCACTTAACCAATGAGGGGACCAAGGCACTGAGAGGTCAAGTCACTTGCCTAAGGACAAACTTTACGTGGAAAATGGCCCTGGAGGCAGCTAGGCGAAGGACAGGGAACTGAGACTTGAAATGAAAACCACAACTTGCAGAAAGGCCTACGCGATGACTCACAGAGCAGATAAACTCACCACCATGACATTCATCACAGACTGTCTAAGCTCAGACTCTTGACACCAGCTCATTCACAGCCATCTGTTCTAAGATAAGACCACGGGCAAACTGATCTGACAGCAATTCCCCATCGGCTGGGGTGTTCTAAAGATATGAGCCCTGACTGTTCCAGCAACGCCCGTGGTCTACAGACTGTGACCAAGATGACACTCTGATTAACCCCCGCCCCCAAACTCTGCAGCTCCCCCTCCCTCAATGCCCCCGTCCCCCACCACGTGTGCACTTCTCACTGCAGCGGGTCGATGAACCTCACAAGGTTTGACTACAGGTGTGTTGCTGACGGCCTTTGGCTGGTGGGCTTTAATATCACAGACCTGGGATTTGAATCCAGGAAGTCTGGCTCTGCGTGCTGAGTGTGTGACCTCTGTGGACATCCCACTGCCTCCAGATGGTCGTCATAGGTGCATTTACCAAGCTGATGCCATGCAGGGGTGGGGAACCTGTGGCCTTCTAGGCCCTTAAGTGCAGCTTTTTGACTGAATCTAAATTTTACAGAACAAATCCTTTTATTAAAAGGGGTGCAGCAGAGAAAGATGAAGCTTTTCTTGCCTCCTTTGGTGCTTAAAAAAAGAACAATCTTGAAACCAGAAATCTATAGTTCCCCACCCTTGCCTGCTCCTTGGCAGATGGCCCCATCTTTTCAGTGGCCCCTTCACTGTTCCTTAAAGCAGACCTAAGTTACCTGGCGCTCCCCTTCCCCTGAATCAGAACCCTTATCAGCTACCCCCTGGGTTCCCTGCTTCCTCCAGGGCAGACGCCTCAGCTGAGTGGTCACAGCTGACTCCAGCCCACTGCCCTGGCCTAACTGAGCTACTTCAGGCCTCCAGACATTCTAGAGCTTTCCCACCTCCAAATATGTCCCCAGGCTCTTTCCCAAATCTGAAATACCCTCTCACCCCATCCATCTTGCCCAAACTGACTCAGACTTCAAAGCTCAGCTGCTATGTCACCTCCTCCAGGAAGTCTTCTCTGACCACCTCACTGGATCTTTGCCACCCTGAAGTCCTGAGGTTGCCATGAATCTCTGTGCTTCTCAATGTGCCAGGCTCTCCAACTAGAGATGTGACATTTGTGATGCCTCTGGTGTCACCCAGCCTTCCATATGGGTAGATCTTGTCACCCTAACTGGAATGCAGGCTCCCTGCAGGCAGGAGTGACCCAATATGCCCCAAGGCATCAAGCCCAGTGCCAGCTCCCAGCAAGTACTTCCCTGCTCTTAATTTTAAAAATCCAACTATGAATAACAGCTGTGACTCATTTTTCCCATGCAAGCCACTGCTGGAGCCTCAGGTCTAGAAATGCCCTCTGTACTAGAAGAGATTAGCCTCCAACTTCAAAACAAAACAAAACATTAAACAAGACCTCTGCCTAGGGAAAACATCTAGAAAGAAGAACATCAACAGGCTAACATGATCCTGTTGGGTGATAGGATTAGAAATGATATCTGAGGGAAGAAATAAAACTATGTAATAATCATAAAGACAGTATGTCCCAAAGAAAGAGAAAATACGTAAACAAGTGAGCAAAAGCCAAGCCCTACGCCAGCTATGGGCAGCAACACTTGGTGGGGTGTCAGCAGAAGGAAGTGTGGTGCCCCCAGAAGACTGGGTGGGGCTGAAGCTGGACTCTCAGGCCAGAGCTGGCCGCCCACTCTCTGGGGTGAAGACAGCACAGGCTCCAGAAAGGGAAACAGGAGCCCTGGCCACTGATCCCGGCACTTCAAATAGATCTCAAACACAGGGGAATTCAAGGCAAATCAAAGGGAGCCCAACTCTGTGTGGCAGGATGCAATTTATAGTACTCATTTCCCCCCAAGAGGTGGTAGAGGCTGGGGCAAAAGTCAAGTTCAAGAAGGTTTTAGATAACTCTTAAATCAAAGCTCCATAAATAGTCATTTTTAAAGGGAAACTAGGTTTTCAGGGACACGACGAGGGTGATGTCGGGAAAGACAGCCACCCTGAGCCTATCCTATCCTCGTGTGTCCCCATCAGGGTCAGGATTCTGGGCTAGAGGGGCCAGAGCTTGGAGCTGCCTGACACGGGCCTTCACTGTCCACTCCCAGCCACCAGTGAGGCCCAGCCCAGGGAAGGCAGGTCTCTGTGGACAGGACAGGAAGCATGGGGGGCCCACAGCCCGATGCCTGGCTGCAATGCTATACCCAACCCTCACAATTGAGCCACACCCGATCCCTCTGCCGTCAGACTCGCCAGCCAGGGCACACGGCAGGACCTGCACTGGGTAGAGTCAGCCTGGTGTGCTAGACCCCAGCCTGCCACCGCCTGGCAGGCAGACCCTGGGCAAGGCAGGCCCTGTCTGAGCCTTGGTTTCTCATCTCTACAGCCAGCCGGATGAGAGGCTCTCTAGGAACTGTTCTGGTCCCCACATTTGTCCCTCTCCAGGGCTTTCTGGAGGCCTGGAATTAAGAAGACCGGAAGGGCTTCAAGTGCTTCAGAGGTTCACTCCGGCTGCCCAGCTAGCACTGCAAGGTCAATGGCAACAAGGGGCCAGGAGCCAGCCCAAGCGTGGGCCACCTGACTGTCACTCTGCCGCAGCTCCTGTGCCTGCCCCAGGGCATTCAATCCCCTGACAGGGGCCACTCTCTGGGAAAGCTAGGAAGGGCTGACTTTGTGCCTAGGAGTGAGAGCGTGTGCTGAGCAGGGATGCACGGGTGTGGGAGCATGTAGGGAAGTCCGTGTCTGAGCGTGGGGTGAGCGTGTGCATTTGAGGGGTGCGTGGGGCTGGATACGGTACACACAAGGGCGGTGTCTGAGTATGTACATGTGTCTGCGAGGGGAGTGTGTGGATGAGTGTGTAAGGAGGTACACGTGTGCATGTGCCCAGGCAGACTCTCACTCTGGGTGGAGGAAGGGAGTGTCTGTCCTACAGGGAGGCCCCACATGCTGGTGAAAATAGCACCCCTCATGGCAGTGACCCCCAAAGTGCTCTGCCATCCCCAGACCTTAAGAAATTTTTGCCTGGATGTTCCACATACACATCAGACTCAACCCATGCAAATCAAATGTATTTTCCCCCACCCGCCTGGTCCTCCCTGCCTTACCCCTGGGGCTGTGTGGAGTTCTCATGGACCCAGTGGCCCAGGTCAGCATCCTGGGGGCCTTCCTGGCATTCTTCCTCTTATGCACACTCCTTCTCTCTCTCTCTCTCTTCTTCACCCCTTCGGTCCCACACTTCCTATAATCACTCCCACCTGCCACTCCATCCCACTGCCTCGGCTGGGCCTGCAGCCTTCCCTGACCCTGCCTGGGCCACTGCTGTACCCCTCACCGTCCTGGCACACTCCAGCCAGGCCACCTTCCAAGTGGCTTGGAGAGCTTCCCTGGCTCCCAGCAGCTGCAGGGATGACCTTTCTAGCCATAGGCACCTCCCACAGGCCCTGCTATTTCTGGGGAGGCCTCAGAGCTGAAGAATTGCTGCTGCCTGGGCTAAGACTTATGCAATGGGACACTCAACAAGTCACTGACCTCCCTTTGTCCCAGAGAGCAACATCCCCAGGCTGCCACCTTGTACGGTATACATGTGTTCAAAAATAATAAGCCACCATTTTATTAATCAGATCCTACATAAAAAGAATTAGGTGATTAGGTTTACCAAAAAAAATGGGGGGGGATAGGTGTTGCCATATCATAGTTGCTGAAAGTTAAGCTCAGCTCTGTGGTATAGCAGGAAGAACAGAGGCTTTGGAGCCAAACAGAGCTGGACGTGAACTCTGCATACATCACACAGCTGGGGGACCTCGAGCACTTCACCAAACTTCCTCGGCCTCAGTTTCCCCAGTTCTAAGTGAGACTAATGATCTCCACTTCACTGAGTTGTATGAGAGTGAAATGAGAGAATGAATACTGAGTGCGTTGCATGTCTGACACAAAATAAGCGCTTCACACCTGTCAATGTCTTTCTGTCACCCTTCCTCCTATCTTTGACCTACATCCATCAAAATTACTTAGTAAGAATTCATCAGATTAGGTGAAAAAGAATGAGTTACCCAGCACACTAACCACACCCCGATCTTCCAACAACGTTAAACGGCACTGCAGCACCAGGAAAGCTCTTGCAGACATGACTCTAGAGCTACTGAGCAGTTTTTGGGGAATCAAGAATTGCAGCAGACCAGTTTCAGGCTGTCAATTATATTTAAATTTTCCCACAAGGAAAAAAGGATGAAATCCAGACACTGTCCATGGGAATATAAAACACCTTGGCAAGTTTGTGATGGCTTTTGAAATGGTTTGTGATCACTTAAAAAGGGAAGGGGGAGAGGGACGGGACTGGTAGTCACTGGGGGCCAGTGGAATCCCCTAAAGAATGAGCTTCTGTGGTGGGGCCACCTGGGCTGGTAGGTGAAGAACACCGGAGTGTAATGGATCTGACTTTCACCAGGCAGCTGGCACGTTGCGTGTGGAAGCATTCAATAAATAGTCACTGAAATGAATGAACCAGAAAACAAAAGAAGGCTGCTAAGAAATGTTTGCAGGTAGAAATGAGAAATGTAGTCTGGGTAATAGATGCTGCATAGGTTGGCCCGGGAGTGTTGGTTGATACCAAGCTATAGGGAGGGAGGCAGGGCTCTCTCCAGGAACACACCATGGGCTTCTGTGCTGAGTCTATGACCAGAAAGTTCCTGGTCCACATCAGTTACTTGGCTGAAGAGCTAAAGTCAGGCTTATCAGGTTTGAATATATTCGAATCTGGGAGAGATGGACATTTTGCTGGTGGCAGACTCTCGACCTATGAGATTCTGATGGCCTGGAAGCACGGACAGATCAACAAGATGAAATATTACAGACCTAGGTGGAGAAGCGAAAGCTTTGTTCAAAACCTCTGCCCGAGAGCAGCGCAGGTGAAAGTAAGTCACGGGTTTTGAGAGCAACAAGCTTGCAGGAGCTGTGGAGGCCGCTGGGACAGGCTAACACAATCATGACATCATTCATGACACTCGCGGCATCCAGACCATAGGAGGCACTGTCTAGGGTCCTGAACACTAGAGGGTTGTCCCTTGGCAGAGGGAATACATGAATTCTGCAGAGCTCAAGAGGGGTGAGTTGAGGATTGCCAACTTAGCAAATAAAAACGCAGGATTCCCAGGTAAACTGCAATTTTATACAATCACCAGATTGTTTAGTATAAGCATGTCCCATGCAATATTTGGGATGTGCTTATGCCAAGACAATCATTTGTAATTTATCTGAAATTAAAATTTAACTTGGCATCTTGTATTTTATCTGGCAACACTACTGGAGCAGTATTTAGAGAGTAGAACTTAGAGGGAGGCAGGTTGTAACTAAATAGAAGATTGTAACAGCCCCTAGCATATAAATGAACTAATAAACGGACAAGAAGAAGCTAACCAACAGGGAACAGATGCTTTCACAGGTGTGAAAACTCACCAAATTGTACACTTGAAATATATACAGTTTATCAAGCATCAACCACACCTTAATAAACCTATTATATATATAAAAAGAAGAAGAAGAAGAAGAAAGAAAATAGAGAAGGGAGGAATGGACTGTCTTGCAAACAACGTACCAGACCAGTCCCAGAGAAAGTTCAGTCTGAGGCCTCTTTTGAGGGCAGTGAGGGGAGGTTTTCTGAGTTTGCATCAGATTTGTAGTTTCTGTGTAGATGGACCTTACTGAGCACGCTGCACATAGCAAGTGGGAACTGACAGCCCTCCCATGGTGGAAAGCCCCTGACCTTTGACAGGAGCTATGTGTCGTCAGCTGGCCCCAAGTAGCAAGGTGACCATGGGCAAGTCACTTTGCCTCTCTAGAAGAGGACAAAGCATTTGCTAAGATCCCTTTGTGCCCTCATGCTCTTGACCCATTGTAGCAGTTAAATACAAGGAAGTTTCATTTTTAATTGAATGACACTGAGAGATTTGAAAGATCCCACCAGACAAAAATGTCCTTGACTGACAGCCAGTGGTGGGAGAAATGGGGGGCGGGGTGGGATATGAAGAACCCCCTGTGCCATCGGCAGAGTTTGGTCTATGATTCACTGAGTTTGGTGTGGCCTGCAGAACCCACTGGCCACACGGAGGCCCCCAGGCCATGCCTGGGATGCTGTGGCAGGTGTAACAGCTCCCTGGGGAAAGGACCCACAGTCCCTGGGTTCTCACTCAGACAGGGCCTGAGTGGAACAGCTTTGCACTTGTCACTGAGCAAGACGAGCAGGACCAAGCAGGCCCCTGGGGACCCAGGGCACAGTCTTCCCGTGCCTTCACTCCTCCTGGGTTGTAAGCTGGCGTTCCATGGCCTTGGGGACTCTTAGCCTGGCACAGCATGTCCTTCGTTCCCTTATGGGAGGTTCTGGCCTCCCCAGAACTCCCGGTACCCAACTCAGCTTTGGGGGAGGCAATCGCTGCCTCTAGCAGCTTCATCTCCCTTATTTCCTATTCCCTGCCCCTCCCATCTGCCCAGTCAAAACCCAACAAACCCAAGGGAGTGAGTTGCAAATGCCTCCACGAGACTTCATCCTCAGTCCCCTGCCAGGATGTTTTGTTCTAACAGAAGACCAAGGGGGAAAAATTCAAATGGTGGAGTGGCAGGATTTAGCCATTAGGATCACTCTAACAGGGCTGCCGAGAGCTGACACAGTTTAGGCTGTGTTCAGACCGAGGGAGACGACAGAGCCTTCTTGACAGACTGTCTAACTCTGGGCCCGCCACACTAAGAGGCACACTGACACACCAGGGAACACTCTGAACAGCTGGGGACCCGTGAGAACAGGGGGTGATCTGACTGCCTAGAAATGTCATTATACAGGCAGTTACTTGTATCATGTTTCTCCTTCTCATCCTCTGTCCCCCAAAGCGCTTAACACAGAATGGAGGCAGGTCACACAATCTTACAGACTAAGGGTCCCCATTTGATCTGAGCTGGAGAGGACATGGGGCTGTCATAGCACTGTCGTCACAGGCCAGGAGGGAGGCTTCAGAGCTCTTAATCAAGCCACATCTCTTCACTGGGAACCTGCGGGGTGCCCGGTCCCTCTTCTGAGGGAAACAGAGAAGTGAGAAACCAGGTCCCTGTCCTCGCTACAGAAACTGGCCAAGCTGGAGTAAAAGGACAGCATGCAGGGCCTGCTCTGTGGTTGGGGGAAAAGCTCAGAGGAGAGGAGTAACAGGAGTGGGCAGCGTGAGGGTGGGGGAGTACCCAGCCCAGCCGGGGAGATAAGGCCTGGAGCTCAAGAGGAAGACAGGACACCCGGCCAGGAGAAATGAGCCAACAGAAGGCTAAGGGGTGGGAGAGACCCCAGCCCTCCAGGAGACAGGGTGCCCAGTACCCCGGGGACCCTGGGAGTCCAGGGGACCTGAAGATCAGAACGCCTGGGGTCTGGTCCCAGCTTGCACCTCACTAACCCTGAGCCTCAGTTTCTTCATCTGTAGAGTGGAGTTAAGTAGCTTATTCCGATCAGGGATTTGTGGCCACATGTGAAGCAGCACCCTGAAGTGCTTTGGAAAATCCACCTGCAGTGGGATGTGCAGGGGTCACTATCAGGGAATGTGGGAAAAGCAGGGAAACGGTCGGGGACAGAGGATGAGAACAAGAGCAGGACCCAGCCAGGGAAGGAGGACAGCGTGACGCCTGAGTGTGCTCTCCGATTCCGCTGTGGCCTTGCCAAGTCACCGCCCTCTCTGCCTCTTGGTTTCCTCACCTGTAAAATGAGAGGCCTTCCCTTGTTACTGTCCACAATTCCAATAGCGCTGATGGTCCTCCAAGCGGTAAGGGGACAAGAAGCCAGTCCTGGCCTCTGGGACTGGTGGTGGCCATGCTGGACACTGTCATTGCCAGCCCACCCTCTCTTTCACCACCTCCCCCTTCTCCTGTCAGAGGCCACCCATGCTGCCCAGACCCCCGGGGCTCCATCGCCACCAGCAGTCAGAAACCATAGCAACATGAGCGGATCTCATGAAACTGGCTTCTCCCTGAAAGTCACGTTCCTTGGCCCAGTTCAAATGCACACATTCCCAGGAGGCCCTGTGGCCTGGCTCCATCTAACAGAGGGACATAACAGGGGTAAGAGGCCGGTGTCCCAAAGCCCTCGGTCGTGTGCATGTGCAGCCCTTACACAATGTGGGCCCTTTCGCCCCAGCTGCAGGAGCACTGTCCTGGGGGTCACGAGTCCCAGTTTCAGCCCTGCTGCCTGTGTGACCCCAAGCAAGTCCTTCTCCTCACAGGCTCCACTGTCCTTATCCAAAAGACGGCACAGCCTTCCCTGCTTGGCTAACCTGTGGGGCAGCAGCGAGTTCTATGGAACACCCTCTAGTTGGAGGTCTCTTGTCAATCTTAAAACACGACACAGTTTCTCATGACCTCCCGGGGACCTGGTGAAACTGCACGCTCCCAGGTAAACTCACGGAGTCGGGGGCTCCGGTGGCCGTGCCCAGGAGTTGGCCCTTCCCCTGGTGCTGCTGGGGTTCTTTACACAGTGAAGTTTCAGAACCTACATGTGTGTCCGAGATGGTGACTAGACATTGGTGACAAGCCTCATTTGAGATGGATCAGACTAGGAAAGGCAAGGGGCAGTAACCACCCACCCACCCAGCAGGAGCACTGAGGCAGAAGAGGGAGGAGTCACAGTATTTGAGGTATTTGTCCTCTCCCATCACTTGATGTCAGCAGCTTTCAGGCCTCTGCACAGAGCCGTGGGGGCTGGACTGCGTGCTCTCAGGTCAGCAGCATGGACCCCCCTGTAGCCCAAAACCCACCAATCCCACGGTGTCAGTCCAGCTCAAACCCTTTCTTCAGACTCTCCCTGACCACCCTGTTCTGTGTTCCTCCAACACTAAGGTCCCAGCCACGCCACCTGATGCTTCATAGGATGCTGTCCAGCATTGCTAACCAGTGGTCTCTCCTGTGTCAGATTCATGTCCCACCAGCAGGCACCTTGGGGACAAGGAACTAGGTTTCTTCTGCCGGACCATCCATAGCTCTGATGCAGGCTCAGGGCACCCACTGCACGCTTGCCATTTAACACCTGGCCTTTTCCACCTCTCCTTCCTCTCTGCTTCCTTCCTCCCACCCTGCCACCTTGCTGTGACCACACACACACACTCCCATGACCACAAACATGCCACATATATACACACACATGCCACCTCCACATGACCACACACACATGCACACACACCTGCTGCCTCTCCATGACCACACACACACACACATGCACACTTCTCTATCCCAAGTGACTGACCCAGTGACCTGTGCTCTGTCACCCACTCAGACACCACACACACTGGTCTGATATTTCCTGATCTGGAAGGAGCCCCACTTCCCCTCCCATCCCCTGTCCTGATTCTGGGAAAGGCTGAGGTGGGATGAGGAAGAGGAGCAACATCTGACCAAGGCCCTTCCTCCTACACCAAGCCTCCAGCACAGGATCCCGGGCCTAGCCGGGGGAGGCGAACCGCATTGACTCCTGGCAGGAGGCAGCTTGCTGTTTCTAAGAATCTGAGACTTTGAAAGCCTTGGCCATCCCAGCCACCCTTACACAGACAGCATTGTGGTGTGTCTCAAGCAGTCTCAGATTTCCCTTCCAGAGCTCTCAGGCTTTCAAAAGAAAAGGGAAGCCAGCAGCTGCCCGAGACACCCGCTGGACTGGGCTGCACTGAGCCAGTTGGAAAATCAGCAGAAAATCCACCCACCCACATCATGCCAAGAACTTGGGGAGAGTTGCGGGGATGGGGGCCCCTGCCACGCCCTTCCTTGGATGGCTCAGGCTGTCACGGTAGAGGTGCAGTTCGCACGGCCAGCACTGCTAAGGCTGTCGGTCTCCCTTCTCCCCTTCTCTGTCAGTCCCCTGTTGATTGCGCCTGAGCTTCAGTTCATGGACCAGCCAGGCTGAGAACTGAACATCTCTGACTCTTGGGTTAAATAGGGCTGAGCTCAGTGGACAGCAGATACTTCCCAAAGACCACTGAAGTCAAGTTACACTGAATTGAGTTGAAGTGAATGAAATGGATTAATTTCACATTTATTTTAGCGACTATTATCTGAAAATCCGCCGTGTGCCAGGCCCTGAGTCTTAGGACTCAGGGGTGGACAAGGTCCACGCCCTCACAGAGCTCACCATCCTCAGAGGTGACAAGAGGCCTGCAGGAGCCTGAACCTGCTGACCCTTCCCTGCCCTTTCTCACTCATGGGCCCTGGGCTTCCAGTGGCCGAGCCAGAAGGCCAGAGGAGAATTACGAGGGAACAAATACGGGAATGGCCTCGATGATTCCCTCTGTCTCCAGCCCCTTGAAATGTGACTCTGCAGCTCCCTCAGCCAAGAGGTAGGGTCTGTTTCCTTGAATTCGAGCTGGCTTTGTGACTTGCTTTGGCCAATATAATAAGGCAGAAGTGACCATCCTAGTCCCAAGCCTAAGCCTCAGAGGGCCTTGCATATTTCTCTCTGTCTCTCTGTCTCTCAGATTCCTGTCTCTTCCACCTGAGCGAGGACAATGAGATCTACTGGATGATGAGGGATCTCATCAAGTCAGCCCGATTGTCCCAGCCAAGGCCATAGACATGTGAAAGAGCCCAGCCAAAAGCAGCAATCCATGCACGAGTGACTGATGTGCCTACACGCGGCCAGAAGAACTACTGGGCTTTCCCATCGAATGGTGAGCAATGATAAACGCTGTGGTTCTTGGCCACTGCGTGCTGGGTGGCTTGTTATGCAGCATTATCGAGGCAGTAGATATTCATACATGCCCCAAAGCCAGGCAACCTGCTGCAGAAGGAAAGCACGTTTGCCACTCAACTCCTCTGCCCAGCACCATCTGGTCCCAGAAAGCCCCTGAAGGGAGAGAATTCAGAGGATGGGACCTTTGCATTGAATGTGATTATTCACTCACTTCGCCCAAACCCAAGCTTAGGCATTTTCCCAGGTAAACACCAGCTGAGATATTGGGCTTCCTGGAGCCACAGAGAATGAATGAGATCTTATTTCCTGCAGCAGGAATTATGGTAAAATCATGGACTTTGGGGTCCGGCAGACTCAGGTTTGAGGCAGATGAGTTACTTAACCTTGCTCAGCCTCAGCAAATTCGTTGCAAAGCTGATTCTTCAAAGGGCTGCTTGTGAGGATTGTATGTGACGACACATGCAAAGCAGTAGTTCTCGAGTGGGGGTGATTTCGCCCCCTAGGGAACATCTGGCAATATCTGAAGACATTTTTAGCTGTCACAATTGGAGTAGGGGTGCTACTGGGGAGAAACCAGGGATGCTGCTAAACAACCTATGACACACAGGACACTTCTCCCAAAAAAGAATTAGCCAGCCTAAAATGTCAATAGTGCCAAAGGAGAGAAACCCAGTCTCTGGCCCAGTCCCTGGCACACAGCAAGCAGCAGTGGAGATGGTCACCCAGTCCTCTGGAGCAGCGGGGCTCAAGGACCCCAGTGCCCTTCCTGGGAGGTCCAGGGAAAAATGCTAGTAGCAAACTTGATGCTGGAAATAACTCCCATCTTCTAATCAACCCCTCCACCCAATGGCTCTGCAAAATGGCAGCCCAGCTAGTTGGAACTGACTTCAGGTGTAAGTTTGGGTTCCAGCAGGGGGTTGGCTGGATGATACTTCTGAGTTTCTGGAAGCCAAGATTCTCTGGCCCAGCGGGATCCATCTCCACAAGCTAAGCGAGGCTTTGTATGGAATTGATGGCACATTTGAAGCAAAGCCCCACATGTATAAAAGGTTATGTTAACTGGATGTTCCAGGTTCACAGAGTTACCTGCATTCTCTACCAGGGCACCAGCTTTCAGAGAACTGGCCTGGAATAAAATACACTGGAACCTTCCTTGGTTGACTCAGAAAGCCTTAGGTTCCTGCAGAAACACCCTTGGGACCATTATTAGGATCCACAGTTGTCCTTGCACAGTGGAGGGGACATGAAGGGAAGCTCTGGATCTCCTGCTTGTTTAGCTTTAGAGTGGTGTGTGGAGGGGTTCATTAGAGCCAATTCAGAAGCAACCCTACCAAGGTGGTTAGTTTGTCATGAACGTACTTCAAACCCATAGAAACTGTGTTCCATTTGCTCACTCTGGACCTCAGCGGAAGCTTCCCCTCTACAGCTACGTGAGCAGAGATGAGCTCAGAGCTAGAGGAGGGTGAGTGACAGGCTTGGGTCATGACCCACAGGAGCAGAAGCCTCCAAGGACCACTTGGGTGGCAGCGGCAGGCTGTTTGGGAGGCAGGGAGGAAGGGGAGAGGCGTGGCATCTCTAGGAGTGAACCTTGTTACAATTTAATTTCAGGGACACCTGGCAGGCTAGAAGCAAGGCGCTAGCTCAGTGTTGGGCAGCGGTTGTGACTGGTGACCCGGCGCATGGCTACAGATTACCAGGGCGAGGCTCTTGCTTTCGCCCCAGAAAGATGACTCTTCTGTGGTGAAATCAGGGCACGCAGTTTGTCACTTCAAGCCTATGTTTTCACCCTGTTTAAAGTCTGTCCTCTGCAAGGGGCCCCCATCTGTCTCATTATCCCTGGTCTATGCATCTAAGTGAGAAGGCAGCTATGGAGGAAGGAAACTAGTGAGAGTCTGGTTTGTGTCAGGGCGTCCCCCTACCCAAGGGTAGCAGGAAGCTGGCAGGAAAGGCTGGGGTCATCTCAGGCGAGTGCCACCTGCTTCCCAAGAGCCAGGAACCAGCCCCACTGCAGCCTTCCCTGTGGCCTCCCTACCAAGCAGTGGGCACCTTATCTCTTCTAAGCCACACATCCACTAAGATTTCAGAAGGGTCTAGTACCCACACAGCTGGGATGTGGCAGAAGCAGGCCCTGAACCCAGGTCTGCTAGACCAGACTCCAGAGCCCAGCAGAGCAAGATAAGTGCTCATGACCTGCCAGTCTCTCCAAAACGGGAGTCCATGGTCTTTCTACTTATTGGACTGTCTCCCCACCAGCTAGCTGCTACAGAGTCACTGCTGCTCCTGAGTGTTGGGGAATGGCCTCCCTAAGTGGAAGGTTGGAGACACCTGGAGGAGACATCCAGGTTTGAGAAGCATTTGGAGTGGTGACAGTCTAAGACCTCACACTTGGATGAGCTAAACAGTGTAAGGGGCCAGTTCCAGTCCTGCCGGGACAGGAGGGGCAGGGAGCTATTGCAAAAAGAGAAGGGAGCCTCCCAGCTGCCTTTCTAAAGCCCTGGGGGAAACGGGGAAACAGTGCATGCCTCTGGGCTTCCGGAAGGCCCTGCGTGGGCAGCCCGCCTGCTGTAGAGAGCTCTTGGCCAGGAGCAGGATGTCTGCCTGGTCAGGCCAGACCTGGCCAAATGCCCTCTCTCACCTTGGGACTGCCCTCCACCTGCCCAGAGCAAAACCGGAACAGTCACACTGGGAGGTTCTCCTCAAACTTAACGGGATACTGTCAGGACGAAGCGCATCCTCTTGGCACACAATAGAATTCATATCACAATTCCTTTTCTTGGTACTGCTTTTACGACCCATGATTTAAGCAATCTGACCCATGAAAAATCTGAACTTGTAAGGCTTACACAGCAAGACATGACTCCCTACATTTCGAAGGGCTCATCCTGCTGCTACGTGGCTGGGGGACTGTGAGCAAGCGCCTGGCCTCTCTGGGTCTCTGCACAACGAAGGGAGGAGGCTGCCCAAAGGACCCCGATTTCCCTCCAAGCTCCTATGTGGTGTTTCTTGGGTCTGGAAGCTGGAACCCAGAGGAAAGTGGGATCGGGGGTCACTCCCTACAGGCCAGGAGCTTGTCACCTCCCTGTCAGCTCAACTCCACAGGAGCACATTGTCGATGCAGGAGCAGTAGCACTGGGTGCCTGTTCCCCACGTGGACCCCACTGGGGCTGGGTACCCAGCAGGGGTACACGGAAGTACCAAATCGAGGGCCCTGGCGCTCCGAGGGGAGAGAAAAACCTAATAGGCAAGGAACAGCATCACGATCCGCCCGAGGCTGGCCCAGCGTCCACCAGCCTCAGCCTCACTCTGTGGGTCTTCCCAGGTGGACTGACCCATCGCCCAATACATGGGCTCCCTGAAGCAGCTTCCCTTGAGCCGTGTCCACTGGCCTCTCAGGACAGGGACGCTGGCCACAGGGAGCCTTCACGGACTCCAGGAGTGGCTCCCAAGAGCAGGTAAACAATAAAATACTCTAAGTCCCTGTCCACTCCCACCAACCATGGTCAGCAAGGGACTGGAGGGCACAAGGCCCCAGCCTGGAGGAGCTCAAAAGATGGACATGCAGGACGTTCCAGGCAGCAGGGAGCCCTGAGCTGACCTCATCAAACGCTCCACTGAGCACTCAGGACAGAGAGGGCTTGACACCAGCAGGAGTCGTCCAGGCTTAAGGTAAAGGTGGGGGGGAAGAGTATGGGGATGATTATGGAGGCAGAAATAAGCATGATGTGTGGCGGTGGGGTTGTTGTGTGTGGTGTGTGTGTGTATGTGTGGTATATGTGTATGTTGTGTGCATGTGTGTGTTGTGTGTGTTATGTGTGTCATGTTTGTGTGGTGTGCGTGTGCGCACGGTGGGACCAGGCTTGGGAAGGAGGAGTGAGCAGAGGACACGGTCTGGACATCCATGGCCCAAGCTCCTCATAGTTCTCAGTGCAGGGGAGCAGGGCTGACCACTAGGAAGCATGTGCAAACTTACTTTAGCACGCCAGCGCACCAAGCAGAACAGCTCAGGTTGAAGGGAAGGTGGGAGGACCCGACACACAAACTGGCCTGCCCTGTGACCCCCAGGAACCCGGGTCTCCCTCAAGCACACAGGGCAGCACAGAGCGGGGCCAACACATGTGACAAATGGAGACAACAGGGGCAGAGTAGCAGCAGTCACGTCCACGTGGCCTTTTCCCTTGAGCAGAGAGCTAGGCCCTGTGCTGGGCCCCTGAGCCCTGCCTGCTTCTGAGGACAACCCAAGACAGCCGCGTCATCACCCCAGCTGGCAGACAGCCACAGGACACGCGGTTAAACCTGCTCCAGGTGACACGCTGCACATGAGGTGCGGAGTCCAGAACCCCAGGCTCCCGCCTCAAGACTAAATGAGATCATTCGTGTGAAATGCAGCCTGTGAGCACGTGCTCTGTGGACAGGAAATGTCCTCAGCCCTGGGAGGCAGGACCTCTCTCCACAGCCACCAGCTGGCTGAGCCCAGTTCAAACCCACAGAGTCTGACTTTCACATCATTCAGAAATTTCCATTTCACTTGTTTTCAAGAATTTCAGTGACCATTCTCCTATAGATGGCGGAGGTGCAGGTCAGCAAATATGCCCTTTAGTAGAACAGTCGCTCCCATTTACTGAGTGCTTCCAGGTGATTTATATTCATTGCTTCCTTTCATCCTCACACCCCATGAGGCATTAATATCTCCATTTTACAGGTGAGAGAAATGGAGTACCAAGATCAAGAGTGCTCAGCTCAGAAGTGGTACAGCTGCACCCTGGGCCCAGGCCAGCCTAGTGTTCTGAGCCAACATCTCCCCACACACCCCCTGTATCTCCCTAGCCTGATATTCCACACCCCATAATGCTCAGGAGTGGGAGCCAATGGACGAACTGTCCTATAGAGGAAAAAAGGTAGAAACGGGCTTACTCCCATCACTCAGAAAAGAGCTAGATTCTGTTTCACAGAAGCTGGGACTCCACAAGCTTTAAATTTGAGTTCCACTGAAAATAGATAAATACATATGCCAGAGCTCCTTTGACAACAGCCACACCACCGGAGGACACAGAAGCAGTGACCCATCTCTAACCTCATTTGCTGCCATGCCAAGGCCGACTGACAGAGCCATCAAGGTTCCCCGTGAGACCCCTGCCCTGGCTTAGTCTCCGCAATGCCCCATTCCTACACTGACACCACCCCAGGGGCAGATAGCAGGAAGAGTCACAGGGTCTGGGGATGTCAGGGAAGGTCATGGGCTTCACTGTGGCCAGGAAAGACGGGGCTATTCACGGTGATGGGGAGGAGGGACAGGACGTTCTGGTGGGGGTCTGAGCAGGAATCCACCCAGACTAAGCCAGCCTGGCTCACCCCTCTGGAAGGGGCCAGGAAGTCATAGGGACAGAAGCAGCTAACAGAGGGCAGAGGATCCAGAGTGGCTCCCAAGGACCCTGGGGAAGAAGTTGGGAACAGAGTTGTCCTGATGAGAAATGGCCACTTCATTTCTCGGGAAGGCCTGCTCTGGCTTGAATAAAATCTAAGAAGGGCCCAAGAAAGCCCCCAGAGGGCCCAAGTCTCTGCTGTCTGGAAGTCTGTGTTCGGAGGGGCATTGAGGGGTGGGGTGGGGACGGTGACATAATCCACCCCCACTGTTGTCCTTGACCACAGCTAAAGCTGGCCCCTGCCCCCCTCTCCCTTCACCCCTGCAGAACGTTTCTGTGCCTGCAGAATGAAAGGGTTGAACCAGATGACTCTGACACGCTTTGTTTCCTGTAGCAGTGTGTGTCTGTCCGATGGGAATTTATCCAGGGCATTTAGAACTTACCGCGATGTTTCATGTATCAGCACTGTTGGGAAAGATTCACATAAGAGAATTTTCCTTGTAACAGAAACTTGCCCAATTACTCTCCATCATTTAGTATGGAAACCGATCCGAATGCCTTCCTGGCTCCTTAAGCAGTGACAAATACAGTGGGCCCTTCCCTGTTCCCTCGTGGACCTAATGACCTGATGGCAAGTTATGAGACGGTAATTATGTGTCCGTCCCTCTCGGGTACCAGTTCTGTGGTCCCTAAGCCTGTCCTCCTCCTTTCAATTAATTGTTCCCAATCTACCAAGGACCTTGAGCCAAGACACAACTCTGGTTCTGGTAGAACTCTTCCTGAACTAAGAGTCAATCAACTATTAAGGAAATCCAATAAACCGCTGCAGAGTTAAGCACATGAGCTTCATGACAACCATTTCAATGTTTGGTGTCTTTTTTTTCCCCTACATCTGCATTGTTAGATCTGTTTCCGACTGCCCCTGAGCGGGGTGTTGAATTCATTTTCACTCACGCCCACTTCTCCACACAAACATATCTCTCAGGGTTCTCTGGGTTTACTCCTCACTCTGGGAAATGGGACTTTCTTGGATTTATCCTGAAACCACCTTCCAAAAAAGCCACTTTTTCTTGTTGACCAAGACTGATGAACAAGGAGGCCATGCCCACCCCCTACTCCCTCCCACAACCTGAGAAGCCTAAACCACCAGAACAAAAGGAAGTCACCAAGGTCCACTACTGTCCGAGCCAGACTGAGGGCACCTTTATTTAGCACCAACCTTGTGTGTTTCCTGTGTCTTGGCGATGGCCAAGGCAGACCATGACAACAGAGTGAGGGGATGCATTGTGACCTGATCTCCTGCTAAACCTGCAGGTCCCAATGTGGGTTTCAGAAATGAATTGTTCTGCAGGATTGAGCAGCTGCTATGACACTGAAGGGTCAAGGACCAAAGGCATCTAGGAAGCACTTGGAAGTTGAAGCACTTAGAAACATTAAGAAGTTTAATAAGTTAAACAGTTTTTTTTTTCCCTGCCAATGTTTCCCAGCTGTAATATGCTACAGTGAATGGCGAATCTTCAAGATAGAGGTGCTATTACTTACAGGATTTCTCAAACTTACCTAGCCAGGGAACCTAAGCACCCTTTGAAAACTCCACCTGCAATGGGGCTACCTCCTTTCACCTAGTTCTAATGCTGAATAACCAGGTGACCTTGAGCAAGCTCCTTTCCCTCTCCTGGCCTCATATTCTTCACGTGTCAAAAGAGGGAGTTAATCCAGATTGGGAGTGGCACAGAGGTCTGTACGGAACTCATGTGCCAGCTTGAATCTTGGAAATTCCCAGCCTGCGGGGCTGTGTTAAGAATTCCGATGCTGCCTTGCAGGCTTTGGGGAACAGCTGCCCTGGTTGATTAGGCATGACTGCCCCAGTCCCAAGAGCCGGGCTGGCAGCCTGCGTTGCCCCACATTGGCTGTCCCTGTAGCTAGATAACCCCTAAGGTCACCTTCTGCTTCAAGAATCTGCTGTGGGTGCACACAGATCTCTGGCCAGACCATGGGATTTCAGAGTCCTCAATGGTGAAGACTGAAAGCCTCTCCACTCTCTGCATTTGTTTGACCACTGAAGCTGGCTGGGGTTTCTGGTCTGTTTCATTCAGAGGTCTTTGCACCTTCGTCAGCCTCCTGGCTCGGCTGTGGACCTCCTCCAGTTTGGGGGTGTCATTCTTGCTTTCCACCCTCCAGACCTATATTCAGGTGGTGCTGAGAAGCACAGGAGTGTCCACGTTTTACATAGCCTTGAGGGGAACATGACACCAAAATGTGGACACTTTTCTCTCCTGCAAGTCCTGGAACATGACAGGTTCTGGACACATGCCTTGTCTCCAGAGCTCATGCCAGTTTTGTACTGGATTCACTCCCAGGGGCCTCCACTGTCCCGAGGAGAAGCTGCTTTCCTTATTCCCGAGTGCCTCCCCCCACCCCGAGCTCTGCAACAGAATCACAGAGTAGAGGGGCTTGCTTCGGCCAGGACACCCACCCCCATGCCCACTTGCTGAAGGTGGGCTCTGGTTATCTGGTTTTTTTCACATATTCCTCAGTTGGACACTGAAGTTTGAGAACCACAAGTCATTAAGAAACTTGTCTGCTGAACTGGCCAGACCAGGGCCCCGTGCCAGCAAGATGTGTCAGGATCCCACTGCTGTGAGGCCACCAGAAATCATCATTTCCCTGACCCGGCTGACTCTCCTGGGTCACCTCGCTGCCCATCCCGTCTGCTGCCCCTCGAGGCTGTTGCAAAGAGCACATTGGATGAGACGAGGTTGCAAAGTGCCTGGTCCGGCGTCAGCACCACAGTGCCCATAAACATCAGTGTCCTTCTCTCCCAGCTAGCGCGTAGCTGCTGCTCCACACCCAAACTCTGCTCACCATGCTGGAGGTTCTAGAAATCAGGAGGTGAAGGGCTCCCAAAATGACATAAATCTGGGCTGCTGTGGGAGAAGGAAGGAGGAAACAGTGGGAAGTGAGAACAAAAAGTTCCTCTGAGAGCTTCACGTCCAAGCTCCCAACCCACACCTGGCTCTTCCTACCTATAGAGACAAAACAGAGTCTCCACTGAACTGGCAGCTCCCTGAGGCAGGAGAAGGTCCTTTTTTGTTCACTGTCTCTCACTATCTACATGGTTGTCATGAGATGGGCATTTAATAATCATCTGTTGGGCAGATGGATGGTCAAGACATAAGATAACTTAGGAGACCAGCATTCTAGTTGTGGCCCCAGTCCTTACTGGCCTTAGAAGAAACTCGATGTTGACCCTTCTGCCTTTGCTTCTGATAAAACAAGGATGGTTACACCTGCCCCAACTCCATCATAGAGTGAGTTTGTGTCTCAAATGGAATGGCTACACAAATGTTGGTACCATCAGATGTCAGAGGTGATGGTGATGACAATGACAATGCTGACGATTAGAGTAGCCGGGTGTCAGAGGGTCTAAGGTCCTTGCACATGGGTGGAGAAGACTTTCCTTCAGCCTCCTTGCCAGCATGAGCCATGGGGCAGCCAGCAGGAGGGCACACTCTGGCACTGTGGGTGCCCAACCACAGTCCCCTCTCACCCTGGGAACACGCCCCATTGGCAGCAAATGCCAAGTCCTCACAAAGCTGAGGGTGGACCCAGTGCCTCTTTTTTGGTAAAACAACTGGAGCAGCCTGGAAGCAACTCCCTCCTGCAGACCAGGGGTTCATGGAGCCAGAGCTTCAGGACTGGCAGAACCACCGTGAGGTCATCTGGCCCCATCCTCTCATTTTATGGAGTCCATTTTACAGTCTCCCTGGCACACATTAATAAAAATAACTCCTCCAGCCCCAGACACCTCGCCAGGCTCAGCTGAAACACTTATCACTTTGTCACAGAGAGACAAAAAATCACTTTTCCAAAAAGAAGGCAAACACTGATTTATTAATTAATTATCTCAAGGGGGGGGCTGCCAAGACTGTGGGCTGGGAACTAGAGGCTGGAGGGGGGACAGAGAAGCTCCGGGAGGAGGGGGTGGGTGCTCCACTTGCACTCCGGAGGGTGAGAGCTGACACTTTCAGATTGGGGGCTGCGGGGCTTGTGTTGAGACTTTCTCTCTGGGCATCTTAAAACAAGTCTTGTTCCTGCCTCTGCCTGTCAGCAGAGGGGAGCAGCAGCTGGGGGGCTGGAGGCTCCAGAGCCTGTTCTGTGTCCACTAGAGTCAGCAGAGCCACCCTGGAAACGCTCCTAGTCTCAGCCTCAACGTCCCTCTTCTGCATCACGTTCCTCCTCAGAAGCCCTCCCTGCGCGCGCGCACACACACACACACACCCGCACACGCGAGTCTAGTGCCCAGAGCCCTCCAGACGAGGCGATCTGTTATCAGTCATTTATCCACCCACTATGAAGGTGAGCCACCGCTTTCATCTCCCAAGAGAACTTACAATGCACCTCTCATCTCTGTGCAATTGGATTTGGGGCCCAGAAAGTGGCCCTGTAATTGACAGGGGTGATGGCAGGACAGGATTCCCCTGGCCCCTGACATCATACCACCCAGGCAACCACATTCAACCCAAGAGACGTGAGCAGGCCCCAGCGTGGGGAGCCTCTGAGAATATATGCCAGATTGGATGGACCATCTCCCATGGGAAGTTCAGAAACTTTGCCAACCACGAGGGAGCCCTGCAGACCACTCTGGAAATCTTCGGAGGGCAAAGACCAGGGCCACCAGTTATAGGTATGCTGTCTGTGCTGGGCACAAAGGTGACCAGCAAGGGGTGAGTGGGGCTGAGCCAGTGTGTGTGCCCTGGCCCTGGGCTGCACCTGCCTGGGAGAAGGTGGGCTATTTTCCAATTCATGCACAAGTGCAGAGTGGCCATGGTCCTAGTGGGAAGAGGTGGAAGGTAGGGATGAGCCCCCTTTCTACTGGGGGCTCTGCAGCTTCCACTGGGCATCTGAGTGGGTTTGTGCCTATGGGAGGCATTGTGTGTGTGCCTGTGTAGCCAAGGCGCAGGGGTTGAGGGTGTATCTATGGGAAATATTCAAGGAAAGAGCCAGGGATTTAGGAGAAGATAGAAAATAGGGACCAGAGGTATTTCAAGAAAGAGGGGGCTCCCAAGCCCCAGCTCTGGGCAGAACCCTGAAGGAGAGTGTCCCTGTGATAAAAAGGAAGGGGAATCACAAATCACACATGCACATACACCTGCACACACACACCAGCCTACAGATCCTCGGGGAGACCAGACACCTGCAGGACCCCCAAAGAGGCCTTGGGCATTCCAGCCCTCTAGGACTCATGTCCCTCATAAAGTGCTCAAAACTGGGCACAGTGGCTCATGCCTGTAATCCTAGCACTCTAGGAGGCTGAGGCAGGAGGATCACTTGAGGTCAGGAGTTCAAGACCAGCCTGAGCAAGAGTGAGACCCCATCTCCACTAAAAATAGAAAAATTAGCTGGGTGTGGTGGTGTGCACCTATAGTCCCAGCTACTTGGGAGGCTGAGGCAGGAGGATGGCTTCAGCCTAGGAGTTTTAGGTTGCTGTAAGCTAGGCTGACACCACGGCACTCTAGCCCAGGTTACAGAGTAAGACTCTGTCTCAAAAAAAAGATCCCAGGTTGTTTTAATAACCAGAGTGGAATTCTACATGGAGGGAGGGATTGATCAAGTAGATGGGTCAGGCTGGAAATGGGGCCGGGGGTGGTGGCCTTGGACGGTAACGGGCCTGCTATACCAGCACTGCCTTGACCATCTCTGTCTCACACTCTCCCTGGCTGGGGTCCTTCAGTCTCACCCCCTGACCGCTTTTGCCTGCCGTTAAGAAAAAATATTCACAACTTCAAAGTAAGTCAAGAGAAGGACTATACGTCCTTTCAAAGTCACACTGGAACGTTGTCTCCCAGACCTGCCTAAGAGCCATGTCGCTTTCCAGGGCAAGAGAACTTCATTTGATTTACTACTGAGTAGAGCCCAGACTCTGTAAAGTTAGATGTTATTAGAAAACTGGTATGGTGCCAGAGATTTTTGTCCAATGGAAAATACAGTGCCAGAGGTCATGGTTTGATTGCCCTGCGAGACACTAACCAGTTTTGTGTCTAATTGAACAATCTTATTCCAGCATCATTTTTTCCCATTAACGTGTGCATATATATTTTTTTCTGATACCCTCTTTTGAGCTAAGTGTATCATCTTGTGGGTTTCCTCATTAGCAACTTAAATAAATCATTATATATTTGTAGGAAAATTATGTTTTTGACATTTTGAAATTTTGACTTGACACTGTCTTGGACAGGTCTGGGGGTGTCTCCCTTCTGGGCAGCCATCGTCTGGCCGTGTATACCTCACCCAGCTAGCGTCTACCCCGGCCTGGGCTGGGCCCTCCGCCTGATCCTGGCCTGGCACACTGGGAGGACAGAAGCCAGGAGGTGGGGCCTGAGATCCAGCCGCACTGGCGCCGCAGCCTGGGGTGCGCGTGAGCTTCCAGACCTGGAGTGGGGAGTGAGGCATCTCAGGCTTGGCCCTGTCTGCTGCCCCTTCACCAAGAGGGACACCTCAGGCCACCGTTGGTGCCCTATAAGCCTCTCTTTCTGTCCTGCACACAGAGGAAATCACACCTGCACAACCTCAGGGGGCTGTGGTGGACATCAGAGGCGATGGGTGACAGACGGATTGGTTGGGAAAGTGGGAGACTTAGGATGTGCAAGATTAGCAGGGCCTGCTGGCACGTGCGGGGTGGGCGGGATTCTACCTTCTGTACTAGGTCAAATAAACAGTGGGAAAATAAGAGACTGACACTAGATGAATGTATTAATTTTTAAAGCATTAAATCCATACAAGGGAAGGGATTTGCAATAAAAGGAAGGGGAAACCACAGGTTTGCAAACCCAGATGAGCGAGGGCCCAGCTCTGAGCTCTGCAGGAAATATGAAGCAGACAGAGGCTCGTGACCTGTGATGGCACCAGCCCAGGTGGGCGCCTGCAGTGCCTGATTTCATGCCCAGCTGCTGGGGATGACCTGAGCCACCCCCACCCCATGGGGCCTGTTCTCAGGAGGAGGGGAAGAGAGCGGTCCATGAGGGATGGGTGCTGCCAGGGACCAAGCTGCTCAAGATGCCAGAACGTGCCATGTGTGAAGTCCTCATAGCCTCTCATTAAAAAATCCAGCCCCAGAGCCAGCCCCGGCCTTGCAGACACCCAGATAGACGCAGCGCAGAGGACAGCCTGCCTGGCCACACTGCCCCATCTCCCCGTGCTTTGGGCTCGCGAGGAGCCCTTACCCCTGAGACCAAAGGGAGAGAAGCACCACAGTGCCCAAGCTGACTCCTGGGCTGGAGAGCAAGGGAGAAGCGCATCCCCCCAAAAATACCTTCTCTCTGGTGGTGCCTGAAGCCCCACCTTTGGAGTTTTGATCCTGAGAATCTGGGAGGACATTTTTTCCCGTCCAGGAGGCCTCTCTGGAAATAGCAGGACCCTGACAAGGGTGGCACATGCGTGCAGTAGATACCCCTGGGAGCGCTGGGCGAGGGGGCCTGTGACCAGCTGGGGCAGACACAGGCCCTGACTGCAGAGGGAGAAGGCCCAGGAAGGAGGAAGTGGGTGGAGAAGCACAGACTTGTCTTGGCACAGGTCACTGCTTCCTGGGGCCGGTCCTGCCCTTGTGGCCCAAAACAGGAGAGCCTGACTTCTCAGAGCCCGCGGAGGGAACAGCAAGTCTGGGTGGAAACCAGGCTTTGGCCACAGATGGCAGAGGATTGCCTGGCCTTATCGTGAAGGCTGGCTGGCAGTAACAGCAACCCTTCCTCACTTCAGGACAGCTTACGTTCCTTCTCTCAACCCTCAGGGAGGGCAGAGGGGTGGCACTGTCCTCATTTTACAGATGGGGAAACTGAGGCCCAGTAGAGTGTCATGTCCAAGCCTTCACCACACTGCCACACTCAGCCCGAGGTTGTAAGGCGTGTGTTCCTACCCAAGCATCAAAGGTGTTCTCCATGACAGATTTGTTTCCGGGAGGGAAAGAAACTCAACCAGGCGGCGTTTGATCTGTGTCGTCTCCCTCTGTCCCTTGCCTTCCTTCTCCACCATGAGGCTGAGACTTGAAAGGAGGGCTGCGGGGTGTGATGGGCACCTAGAGGTAGGGTGCTTGTCCCGTCCCAGGGTGTGGAGGGAGAGCTCACCTCCTGGCCCGTCTTTGCCCTTAGCTAGTGGGCCCCTCAAGGCACCCAGTTCAGGGCACGCAGACTGGGGTCAGAATCTCAGATCTTGGGGGTTGGGGACCTCAAAAGTCCCTGGCTCCCAGTTCCCAGCCACAAGCACAGCAAGTTCCTAAGGCAGCATCTTCAGAAGGACTTAGCATCAGACCTGGACCAGAGTTCACAAATGGAAAGTGCCAGAACAGTGCCTGGCACACAGCAAGCATCCACAGTTACTATTACTGCCATTGCTCTTGATGTTATTATGGACATTACTGCTTTCACTTTCCCCTCAACGAAACCTTAAGCAAGGTCCCCTGGACCTCCTTCAGACCAGTGGGTGGCCCCTACACACTCTACCCAAGTCAACAGAGGAGAACGGAAAGCGGCCCCCATGGGCGCGACCCTCCAAGGCCCCCAGTTCAGGCATCACAGCTCTACCCCAGCTGTGCCACATGCCCTGAAAAAAAAAACACAGCACTTTGTCTTGTAAGATTGATTTGTTCTTTTAAGCTTCAAATTAAGTTTAAGGAGAGGGCTTTGTGTTTGTCAAAGTGGGGACAAATGGGGTCAACAAGCTTAAAACCTGTGGACTAGATGCCCCCGAAACACAGTGCAGAGGGCTTTCCTGGACTGAGTGACTTGCCGGGACAATAGTCTTTCCAGCAACTCTTTCATCAGGGGGCTCTGGGGCTCCCAGCAGGGACATTGAGGCCCCAAAGCCTTCCTCGCACCCACGCTCCCTGGGGACCAGATGCTGGCTGCTGCCCTTTGGTGACCCTTCCCTCCCTATTCCTAGTTAGGAGGTGAGCCCCACACGCGACACTGGGGTCCCTCCATTTGACATATGGCGGGTTTCAGCTGCTGATTCATCTCAGCCGTGCTGGAGGAGGGGAGGGTTAGAGAGCAGCAGCGGGCACACCTCAGAGCTTCCCCCCAGGTGACCCGATGTGGGGAGGTGGTGGTTTATAGAAAGAGGTCTAAGCCCACCACTTCTCACCTGCCCTTCCCCTAGAGCGGTGGGAGGGATCAATGCTCTGGAGGATGTGCCCCAGGCTGAAAAGTCCCAACTGCTGTATGGGACTGCCTTCAGCAGCCATCCAGCCTCAGTTTTCTCATCTGTAGTATGGGCAAAGGGAGACATTAGTGTGTGGTACTGTATAGACTAGAGCTAGGCCACCTGAGGGAGTATGCGGGATCCTTATCTCTCTTTTGAACACCACAACCTCAGACTTGCTCCGTCAATACAAAGTGATAAATAGCTTGTGGAGAAATCCCTTGGAGCATTCAAATCTGGCAGAGCAGTTAGCTCGAATGCAGCCCCAGGGCCACCTTCCACTGGCCCCATCTCTCAACTACTATAACTCATCGGTGGCCAAGACCCACCGCCCTTTCCCAAATGCATCTTGAACCCTCACGTCCTCTCTATTCCTGCGCCACCTCCCTTGGGCAGTCCACTGCCATCCTCCTGCCCCAGAACTTCCTCTCAGAGCCTCGTTCATGCCAAGTCACACCCTCTTGTACCCTTGGCCCTAGCCACGGTGGCCTGAACACCACTTTCTGAATAGCCCCTGCGTTTATTGGCCCATGCCGTTCTCTCTGCCCTCCACCTTTGCTTATCATGCTCCTACTCATCCCACAATGCCCTGAACAGCAACTCCTCCCTGAAGCCTTTATTTATTCCCCATGCCTCTGCCCTCAAGCAAAATTAATGACACACTCCTCTGACCTCCCACAGGTTGGTCCATAGGGCCCTCATGCGTGCCTCTCCTCCACCCAACACCCTGTCCGCACCCCCCTACCTCATCCTCCACTTCTTCATCTGACAAAATACTGCTGACCCTCCAGTTCCCTATTCCACATTGCTTCCCCCTAGAAAACCTCCTCCAACCACTCGTTGCCCCAGATCTGGGAGAAGACCCTCCTGTGAGATCTTGGGACACTCGCTGCCATTTGGGAGCTGTGTTGACGTTGCCTTTCATTTGCCTGCCCTCCTCCCCTCACTGAAAGACATGCATCCGTGGTGCAGCCAGCACAATGCCTGGCACATAGCGGGTTCCCAGAAACGCTTGTTGAAAGAATGGAGGAGAGAGGGTGGGAGGGATTGAGGAATAACATTAACCTAAGTCTCAAATTTCCGGTCTCAGTTTTATGAAATTTTTTTTTCATTAAAGTCTGTTAAAGATGTAAATTTCAATGTGATACCATTTTATGTCTGCTTAAGATCTCCATGTAAGTATAGTCACAGTTTAAAATAATCCATGGTCAGGCCATGTGCTGTGTGAATTCTGATAAGGTCGCCGTATTGAAGGCATTGCTGCCTCCTCCCAGCAGCCCAGGGGCAGGGGCTGGGTTTTGCACTGTTTATTCTCTCACAATCCCTGCTCCTAAAGATTTTTCATCAGTGCTTGCTGAATTAACTTCAAATGAACTGAATTAAAGCCCCAAAAGAACTTCCTTTCCAAGTCACAAGGACATGATTTTGCAACATCTCACAAAATCTGCTCTAATAGTCCAGAGCACAGGTGGGGTCTGAGATTCCATCGGGGGTGGTTCAAAAGACTCCTAACAAAAATATCTCCCTAGTGAGCTGCATCTTCTTTATGCCTTCCTTTATGCCCACGTTCTTCCTCTTTACCCACTAGGAACCAAGTTCAACACTGGGAAGGCCAGGGCCAGCCTGTGGCCTCTCTCTGTCTGACTGTGCTGTCCTGAGCATGTTCCTCAATGACCCTGAACCTCAGTGTTCCTGTCTGCAAAGTGGGCATATTTACACTCACCTCACAGAGATTCTGACACAGAGAATGTACCCAACTAATGTCAGCTCCCTCCATGTGATATGTTGATTTCAGAGAGGACTTAAAGTAGACAGCAAGGACAAGTGACCATTTTGCTGCCAAAGCTGTTTAACAGCCAGAGACCAAAAAGCGGATGCCACAAGTGAGGCTAAAACTCGGAGCAGCCAATGTTTGCTGTGACTGACTCTGGGCCAGGCCCTGCTCTAAGCACTGGACACTCATTACCGCATTTAATCTTCAGACCACCCTATGAGATATTATCATCCATTTTACAGACAAGAAAATGGAAGCAAAAGAAGATGAAGTAACTTGCCCAAAATTACAGTGTCGTCAAAGGAAGGGACCAAGCCTGTTTTGCTATTTCCCCAGTTCTTAGACCAGGGTCTGGAACTTCGATCAATAACCGGTTGTTTGATATAAGCGGAGCCAGTCGTCGCCATAATGAATTTAAGGGACGCCCAAAAGGTCCTCTGCCCCATGTGCTGCTCCCATCCTGCAATATTGCCCCCACCTTGCCTGTCATGGGGTCAGAAGTTCTGCGTGTTCTGGACCTTTGCATGAAACTGCTGGGAACCGAGAGCCATCTGATGAACACGAAACTCCCAGGACACATCAACCCATATAACCATTGCTCTCATAATGGTGCAATTAACACACGGTGCTAAGGAGGTGGAACTCAGGACAAGCATTTTGGGGTGAAAGGGGAAGGAACTGTCTAGAGTCAATAGATAGATGAGGCCAGTGGGAGTGGAACAGAATGGAGCCAGGGTGACCTAGAAGGGCCCTGGAGGCTCTGAGGACAGGAAGAATTAGGAGGCCAGAGAGGGACCTTGGGGAGTGAGGCGGAGGGCTTTCACCAGGTCCTGGAAGTGACACAGATAAAGCCCGCCTGGGAGAGGTTTGCAGGGAGAAACCCCAAATCCCCCAGCCAAAGGATGTTTGTGCCTTTCTCTGGACCTCCACTTGTGTTAGAAGGGCCTGGGGGTCTGGCTGGGACCCAGAGACCTGAAGAGGATATCTAGGAGGGAAGGTGAGAGGACAGTAAGGGACTAGGAGGCTAGGCCCTCAGCGCCCGCACATGAACCCAAGAGGCTTCTCCCCCAGGACCCACCATCCATCTAATGGCCCCCTCTCTCCAGGGCATGCAGGGCTTTGGGGGGCAGAAGCCCAGGAGCCCCCAGAAAGGATGTCCAGGAATGCCACAGTTGGGGTGTGGGGTCCCCCGCCCCCTGCAATTCAGCTAGAGGCCTGCTGCTTTTTGTACCCTGTTTCCTCGGCCTTCGTATTAGACTTTGGGGGGGAAGGGAAGCTGAAGAAGGATCCCATTGCCTTTTTATGTTTTTAGTTTGAAAACCAAAGCATTAGAGCAAAAGAGAAGGCATAAAGCCACCTGTCTGGGGAGGGAAATTCTGACACGTGGCACAACATGGATGAACCCTGAAGACACTATGCTGAATGAAATAAGCCACCACCAAAGGACGAACACTGTCGTTCCACTTACACGCGGGGCCTAAAGTCGTCAAATTCTCGCACAGAAAGTAGGACAAAAGTTGCCAGAGGCTGGGGGCAAGAGGGCTGGGGAGCTGGTATTTGACAGGGACAGAGTTTCAGTGGGGGCAGATGAAAAAGTTCTGGAGATGGATTGGGGATGGTAATAGCACAACAGTATGAATATAGTTAATGGCGCTGAATTGTGGCACTTAAAAAACGGTTAAAATGGTAAATTATACATTATGTATATTTTTACCATCACAAAAAGTATTTAACTAATTAATTGAATGAAAGTATTTTAGTAGCAAAACAGCCTCCTGGCTGGTGCCCGAGTCTCCCGGTGACCCGTGCAAGCTGCCTGGGCCCTGGTCCTCCTGTGTGTGAGAAGGCGCCACTGGAGACCTGCGGTGGGAGGGGAGGTGGGGACAGGGTGAGGAGAGTGCCCCAGCCTGGCCCTGCTCACTCTGCAGGAAGAAAAGAACACCAGGAGTAATTAGAAACACGAGGGGCCTGGGTTTGCCATGGGAACCGCAGCACGGGCGCCACACAGCCCCTTTGTCACAGCAACTGTCCATCTGCTTCTGGGAAAACAGGCAGCTGCCGGGAGGGCTCGAGGGCACTGGGTGGGGTCTGAGGGCCAGCCAGCCCGCGCTGCTGCCCGCCCTCGGGCTGGCCTGCGTGATCTGGCCCGGGCACCGCACCTCTGGGGACTCAGCTTCCCCGCTGGGTGGTGCAGATAACGACTCCTGCAACCACTGCCCCCAACCCACAGACCTGGGTGGGGGGACATCCTGGGAAAGAGCCACAAAGGGCCATGTACACCTGTGTCAGCAGCGTCTGGTGGTTCGCTGTCCCTGGAGCCCACGGTCGGGGCACTCAGCTCTCACCCCACAGTCTTCAGGGGGTTTTAGGCCCTCAGCGTCCAGGCGCTGTGCTTTCCCTCATTGCTATGTCACTTTCACTGGGTCACCAACCAGCTGCAAGAGACACCACGGCAGTGACCTGCTCTCTGGGACGCACCCAGCTAGGCCAGCTCTGCTACCCCAGGACGCTGCAGGGCGCTGTCAGGAGATCAAGAGAGCCCACTGCTCGCTGGTAATGCCAGCCCAGTCCCTTGTTGGCCTGGCGGTTCAGCCACCATCCAGGGACCAACAGGATAAAGGACGGAGAAGGAACCTTAGACAGCTCTGGAGTTTCCATGGAACTTACCAGGAGTTCCATGGAAAAGTACAGTGATACTATCCCTGGCCTTTGGCCGAGCATCAACCATGCTAGACCAAGAGCCAGGTATCGGGTTCAAGGTCCTGGGGCTCTGTGGGGGGAAACGGCTCCCCTGCAGGGGCTGAGTGGGGCAGGAGGCCGGCTGCTGTCCTGGGTGTGTGTGATGAGAAGGATGGGGAGCCCTCTGGCCATGCGTTACCTTTGGAGGTTTCAGCTACCCTTTGGCACATCCCCACACACACACACACCCACCCCTCCCCATTTCTGAGCAGGAAGGTCCCCTCCCTCAGTGAGGCTGGTGGTGGTGCCATCAGGAAGCCGTGGGGAAAGAAGGGAGCCATGGCGGGCACAGCGGTGAGAAAGTTCATTTTTCCTGTGCCCCAGGAGGCTTCCTGGACACACGCAGCCCTTACATAACAGCACTGCGGTGTGGTTAGAATAAAGGAAACACGGATTTTGGCCCTCTCGGATGTACAGGGTTTAACAAGTGTGGATAAAACAGCTTGGCCAGAGGCAACAGAAGCACTTCTGTCCCTGCACTGGAGCGGGAGAAGCCCGGCTGCCTGTCCCACCTGGCCTCCCCAATCTTAATGGAGACCCCGATCCCCAGGCCAGCCCTCCTATTGGAACCCGGACACCTGCCTGTTACCATGGTCTCATGGGCTTTGGTTCTATACACGGGGTCCCTCTCTGCCAGACCTGAAACAAACCAGAATGTGGGGCGAGCTGGAGGGAGCCTACTAAGGAGGCCCTGGCAGAGGAAGATGAATATGACAGTGATGCCCTCTCTGTCTCAGAGCATTATTTCAAGGCTGACCCGTTCACTAGTTCACTGGGTCCTTACATGGGCTTCTGGGAGGGGTGGTGGTGGCTTTATTTCCCTGGCTGAGTGACGGTGGAACCGGGGCAGGAAGAAGTGAGGTGGCTTGCCTAAGGATGACAGCAAGTGGGTGGTGGAGTCAGCAGGACAACTTAGTGCCCACATCCCAAACCAGGCTCTCTCCAGAAAACCATGCCACCACCCCATAGCGCCCTCTGCAGGGCCCGTGTGAGGACCCCTGAGCACCTCTGAATTCGGCCTTGCCGAGGCGTGGCCCAGCCCCTGGCCACCAGCACTGCCACTGGGTGTGCTTCTGAGTGGACACCAGGCCCTTTGCTCTGCCCTGAAGAAACTACATGCCTCATCTTCAGGACGCCTCCTGACGTGGCCTGTCCAGAACACTACAGCCAGCTCTCAGAAGTGACATATGGCCAGGTCCAGTTCACTGTGAGTCAGTGTTTAATAAACAGCTGTTGGCTGAATGGGTATGAGTAAACAATGAACAAATGGGTGACCCAGCCTGTCTCCAGGACGCTGAGGTGTAACAAAAAGGGCCCTAGACACAGGCGCACTCCACCTGCTACCTGGTACTGTTTGACTTTGGCCTGACCATTGGTCTCTTCAGTCCTCAGTTTCACCATCTGCATCACAGGGAGAGAAAACCTACCTAAAGCTGGGAACAGCTTTCAGACAGACAGCAGAGCTTCGCAGAATCATCTGCGGGTCCAGGTCTTGTGTGTGTGTGTGTAGGGCCAGCAGCTCCCCAGGAGTGGTTTCTTGGGGTTGATGTGTAGCAGATGGGCCCAAGGGGCCCTGGGCCTCACTCTGATACCGAGATCTCAGGAGGAAAGCAGCCAGCAGCCCCCACCTCTCGAGATGCACGTGTGACGTTTTGCTTTGTCCGTTGAAAATCAAAGCGTTGAAAGAAAGCTGAACAGAACAAGGCAAGGTTGGCTAGAAAACCGCCCCCACCTCCAACAAGGAGCTGTCCTCAGACCAAAGTTTTCTGGCTAAACTATGTGCTAGGCAGTGGGCACGGGGAATCCTGCCCTGCAAACGCAAAGTGACAGCTCACGGGCCAGCAGGGGGCTTCTGACGCATCCACCATCTCCCCAGACCCCGCACTACACAGCCAGGACCCTAACATTCCCCAGAGGCTGGTCTGGCTCACCCCCTTCTTCTCCACACAGCACTTGCCCCGTCCTGTCCTCCCCCACTCACACCTCACACCTCTCTCTCTCTCTCTCTCTCTCACACACACACACACACACACACACACACACATGCATACACACACACCAGCCTTCTACAGCACCCTTTTCTCAGCCCCAGCCTCTGGCTCCTCCAGCAAGAGCTGCCCCGACTCTGCCCAGCCCATGGGGTGCCGCCATCTTGTGTCACCCTCAGTGGGCTCACGGGTGTCCAGAAACAACCACAAGCCACTTCTAGATACGGTGACAGTCTCTCTTGTTTCCCACAGAGCATCCACACACAGGAGAAAGCAGGGACTTTTCAGTCACGGGGGCCTGGATGCAAATCCTAGACTGCACTTAGTTGTGTCAACTTGGCAAGTACCTTAACTTCTCTGGACCATGAGTTTTTAATATCAGTATAACAACACTCAAACCACAAGATTAAATGACATTAATCAATCCAAGGAGGTACCACAGTGCCTGGCATATAGAAATGACGACAATAAATTTTTACTAAGCAATTGCTACCTGTCATGCACTGCTCTAAACACTACACGCATTGACTCTACATCCTCCTAACAACCCCATCAGGTAAAAACCTCCTAACAACCCTTATTATCCCATTTTAAACATGAGGACACTGAGGTTCAATGAGGTGAAAAGATTTGCCTGAGGTCACACAGCTAGTGAACGGCAGAGCTGGGGTTTGAACTCAGGCTTTCTTGCTCCCAACTGTAACCCTAACCACCATCTAGACTCTCAGTGCGTGCTGCCCCCGGCTTCATTCAGATCAGGGGCCACCTTTTCATTGAAACTGCCTAATTCTGAGGGCACCAGGCAGTGGGTCCAACAGACCCATCTACTCGATAACCGATTCTACCCTGCCCCAAAGAGCGTCCGCACAGGGCTTTGGCACACGTGGACACAACAGAGCCACTTTTCTTCCAAGCAGGAGCCCACTTCCTTTCCGGTCACTACTATGGACAAATTATTTCCCACCATCTCCACTGAACATTAACGCAATTCTCCAGTTTGTGCCCGGATCCCAGAGTATCCTGAAAATTCCTGAATTGTTGAATTTTAAAGCAAATGGAGACCTCAGGGGTCATCTGGTCTACCCAACACCTGGAGTGCCAGGTATGAGAGCCAGTTTGGGAGGAGAAACGGGATTCAACCACTTAAATAAGAAGCTAGATATCCCATAAGACCCTTGGAAGACCCCCAAAACTCTGCATCTGTAAGGAGAGACCCCACATCCCCCAGCAGATGGGGAGCCTGGCAGGAGATTTCCATGCCCCCACCCCCAGTGTCTTCCTGCTGTGTTTGCTTTATAAGGTCCATGGTGTTGTTTTGCTTGGCGATTTATTTCCTTTCTCTTGGAAATTAAGTATATGATATATTTCCTCTCACGAATCTGAGAAGCCCGATAGGAGGGCTGGGCCCTAAGCCAGTGCTAGAAAATCTATTCTTTCCAGCAGGACACAGAAGGCCTTTTGCTAGACTTCGATTTTCTGAGACTGTTGTGCTTGCTGTTGTTTCCCTGGCGCCTAGCACAGTGCCTGATTTATGGCTGACAGTCCATACATGTGTATTGAATAAATGAATGAATGAGTAAATAAATGAATTCACCTGATCTCAGGACTAGGAAGGGTAGAGAAAGGTTTCAAGGTGGAACTACACTTAAGCCACCCCAGAAAGAAACACCTTGCTCCTAGGCTACAAACGGTTCAGAAATCCTTCTGTTCCCCTTGGTCATGACTGTCTCATTTAATAAGCACTGTGCCATGAGGAAGCTCTGGAATGCCCCGTCCCGCACTGGGCACCCCCACTTACTAATGCAGAGGAAACCCAGGAGCAACTCTCCATGACCTCCCCAATTCTCTGAGGCTCATAGTAACACACTGCAGCATCTGAGGGGGGCATCTGGGAGAACAGGAGGGTCGTCTGCTGGGGCTGGGCTGGGGGCGGAGGAGGGACAGGCAGCACCGTCAGCAGTTCCCAGCTTGTGTCCCCTAATCTTCCAAAGGGCTGATGCCTGTATCACAAGCGTTCGCTCTCACTAGACCCCGGGTTGCGCGGAGCCGCCAATGTTTGTTCACACCTGTGACTTTTCCTGCACCAGTGATGCTAACGTCCTTCAGGGCGACCACCGGGCTTCTCCCTCTCCTGCAGTCACGCCCATTCCTGCCCATCCGCTCGCTCTCAAGCCACAAAGTCGGAGCTCCCATTGCCAAATGAGGTCGTGGAAACCCAGAGGTAAAGAGAGACGTTCAAAGGTCACGAAATGAGAAGGGACCCAACCAGATTTCAATCTTGGGCCCTGCCTATCAAGACTCAGTATTCTTGTGAAGAAATAAGCACAGCTGTTCCTTAGCAGAGAAAAGGCTCCTCCAGAGGCTTCTAGAGACAGACATGGGTCATCCCAAAACAGAACCCCTGGACTCTTGACCCCAAGTGACCCCTAGTGAGGGGGTGTGGGGTGAGGAACACTGACACGGGGTGGGGAACTTGGGTTTCTGAAGAGCCCACATGGGAGCCTCGAGGCCTGGGCTCGGGCCACCTGCCCCTCCTCCTGCCATCCACGCCCCTCCCTTCCAACCCACGTCAGGCTCCAAAGAGCCTGACTATTTCATGTGACCTCTTTAATTCCACTGAGAAAGCCCAAGGAGGTGGCGTATTCCCTGCCCTCAAGGGATTTACAGTCTGCTGTGGGGACAGGACCAACTCACTGCAACAAGGAGAATCTTGGCTACTCAACCAGCCCACAAGTCTCCCACAAGCAGAGCTGAGCCTTGACACCCACTCTCCCCCAAGTCCCCTCCCCTGGGCCTTCGACAGGGCTGCACACAAAGTTGACATCGACCAGCACACGGGAGGGAGATGTGCAGGAGTGAATCGGGGGCCCAGAGACCACAGGGTGAGTCCAGTCTCCTGGAGGCCTCAAGTCAGGGAGCAGCTGAGGCCCTAGAGGAGCCAGGTACAGGCACCACCTCCAGGTGGGCACACGCCCACAAAGGCTGGAGCTTCCCAAACAACAGCAGATCCGGCTGGGGCACGTCTAGAATAGAGCTTACTGGTCCTCAGGGTAGAAGACACAGCCTTTGCTTCCTCTGAAGCCAAAGGAGGTGGAGAGCTCATCTAGCCCAGGATTAAAGAAGAACCAGAAGGGAGTGTTGGAAAAAGAAGCTTGCAAAGCACTTTGAACACGTCTACGAAAGTGCAATCGAACTTGGTGTGGCTATTGCAGGTCACTATTGTTTGTTTACTGAAGCAAGTTCCCAACTGGCTAAGGCCGAGATCTCCTATGTCTGTCGGTAACAAGGCTTTAAGGCTTTCATTAGTCCAAATGAGTGAGGCTCGGCGGTGCCACCATGTGCCAGGGTGGCTCCCATGCTGCTCTGCAGGGTTTTCAAGGACAGAAAACCCTTGAGTCACAAGGAAGGTACCCAGGATGAAATTCCAGGCTTTGCTAATGAGTGGGCCAAAGCCCCCTGGGGCCTGCCAGCCTGCTCCACACATAGCCCACCCCCCAACACACTCCTGGGAGCAAGCATCGCATGAAAATCTGCTGTTCTTTTTAGGACTGTCCTGAAGGACTCACCTAATGGGCCCTAAGGCAGTAAAGCCAGGCCTAGGGAATCTTAGGTAGAAGCCAGTTTTCTCACAAAACCCTGAGGGGAAAACCGGGCCGCCCCAAGAACCTATCCCAAGGCCCACTGGGGCCACCTCAAGGCGGTGGGGAAAGACTAGCCTTGGAGGGAGCAGCTACTGACCCCAAACCCTTTGTCACCTTGCACCTGCCTCCAAGCTCAGAGCCTGGGGCCTCCCCATCACGACCCCCACATGAGTGGGAGTGGAAAGGGGGTGTCTTTTGCAGGCCAAGTACAGCAGAATCCCAGCTCCATTTTGCCTGCAATCTGTAAATGCCTTTGAAATCCTTCAGGGACATAAACGAGCTATTATCTTCAATGCTGCCCTATTTCTTAATTTCTGTAAGTGGGGAAACGGGGCATGAAGCAGATAATAGGATCATGGAAATTTGAGCTAAAAGGGATCTTCCAGAGCGTATCACCCAACCCCCTCGCTTGCTAGTGCAGGAGACCAAGGGCCGGGGAGGGTCAGAGACCCATTCACCCAGGAGTGCACAGCCAGCAGAGGCAGGAGAGCATGGCCTGCGGCAGCCCCTGGCTAACACCTGGGGACGGAACCTGGCACCTTGGCGCCCAGGCCAGCACCCTCTGCCCTCAGTGGGACAGGCGCCTCCCCAGACAGGCAGCTTGCTTCACTTTTTCCATGATCATGTATATTTAATGACAATCCCAAGAATAACACTAACAGGGAACAAGAGGGCCAACGGGAATGAGCATGGCACTCTTCAAAGGGCTCCCCAAGAAGGTGTGGAGGGCAACTGGGTGGCCGGGCACAGGGGAGGAGGGGTCTTGCCTTGCATGGTGCACACTCTCTGGATACTGTGTCATGTGCCAATAATACCCCGCCAAACATTAATATACATGTGTGTATACATATAACCTAAACCCACAGGCATATATACACATATACAGAGAATGATGTCTATGTCATTATAAATGCGTGGAATTAGTGCATGTTCTTCTTTTTTAGAAGAGCAAGGCTACAGGGATTCAGTATAATTCCACTTTGGAGAGCAAGGTTGAGAGTTCATCTTTGCCTTTCGTCTTCCCACCTATAGCTGGGGCAAAGCCAGCTCAGAACACCCGAGCGCTCTAAGGAGATTCAGAAGGGGTTACCTAACCCAACTAGAGAGAGACAGTATGGTGTGGAGGGTAAAATATTCTTTGCACTGGGCATCAAGAAAAGTGCGGTCACACCCCAGCTAGTGGTGTGGTCTTAAGCAAGTTGCTGTCCTCTTCCCAGCCCACAGCCCCGCAGCCACTCACTGAGAGGTCAGCTGGACCCTTAAACTTCTTTGAGTTGCAGAGACCTTCCTGCAAATGCAATGTTCTCTGGATGTCCACTTGGAAAGTCGCCTGCTGTGGGGCTGACACTGCGCCCTGGGCCACTTCTCCTCCACAGCTCCACGGCCTGGAGCACCCCAAGGCTCGGCATCATTTGGCTCTCCCTCCAGGGTGGGCCCTGTGGCTCTGCCTGGCACTGCCCCAGGGAGAATTCCATACCCCAGCTCGTGTGCCCAGGCATGTCAGAGGGCAGGTGGCCCTGTAGGGGACAGGTGGGGAAGGCAGTCAGGGCTCTCCGCTAGCTCCCCATCTCCAGGCCCCCAGGGAAGCTCTGACTGATTTCCCAATGTGGGGGGGTCTTTGGCCTGGTGCCGCCTGGTGCTTTGGCCCCAAAAGAGAGAAAAGGAGGGAAAGGAGGAGGAGCAGGCTGGAAAGCAGAGTTGCCATGGAAATGTCTTTGAGAAGAGGACACAAGCAACCTGGGTCTCAAGGGCTTGTTTGTGAATGAGGTACTTGGAATTCCAATCTCATTTTCCTTAGGAACCCTGAGTTCCCAGGTTAGCCCACGGAAGCAGTAAGACTGCTTGTCCAGCGGGGCCTGACCTGTGGTTTGGTCCACTGTCTGTAGGAGAACATTCCCTGTGTTCCTCCATGGCTGGCCGCAAACACATTATCCCTCTCCTCTAGTTCTAGCAGCAGGAGTGAAGACCCCACATCCCCTCAGCACCCTCCCTGGAGACTGAGGGTTCCGTGGAGGAGAGTCTAGCCCTGGAATGAACCACACAGGCGGAAGAGAGGATGGCTCTGTCTGGTGGAGTGAGCTGGAAGGCCTTCCCCAGAGGCAGCACGTGGACTCATGCATCCCGGGGGATTCTGGACCTAGAGTGCCCCTCACCGGTTGAAATACCAAACATGATGACTATGGTAGAGACCCTGAGCTGTCCCCCAATATCCTTCTTCCCATCTTCCCATAGTAATAGAACCCCTCCTTCTTAGCTGACACGTGAATATCTGGAATAAAGATACTTTCCCAGCTTCCCTTGCTGCTACATGTGACCATGTGACTAGCATGTGCCCATTAGGATTCAAGTGAAAATGGTATATGCATTTTCTAGGAAGTGCCTTAATTTCAGCAGGCTTCCCCATCCCTTCCTCCCTTGGCTGGAATGCAGACGTAATCTGCATTACAAGGGTGGAAGTTTAGCAGCCATTCTGGGTCATGAGTGACTTTGGGAAGCAAAGTCATGAATGGCAGAGCAGTACATAGAAGGAGCCTGGATACCTGACACTGTGGGGCACCGCATCAGCCCTAGACTGCTATCTCCAGACTTCCTCCTAAATAGGTGAGAGAAATAAACTTCAGGTTTTAAATCAAGAAGAATGCTATTAATAGGTAACACATCAGCCTTTCAGATGGAGTCCATCCAGGCTCCCAGGTCTCAGTTCTCACACCACCTTCACTCTCTTGCTCCAACCCCACCGGACTGCTCTCTGTTTCCAGGACAAGCCATGAGGTCTGGCCTACAAGATGCCACTCCCTTTGCTGAGAACTCTTTCCCCACTCTACCTGGCTAACTCCTCCCCATTGGTCAGGTCTCCTTACATGCCACCCCTCCTCAGAAGGGGTTACGTGACCCCCAAACCACCTGAGATCCTGGTTATGGCATCCCAGAGCTGCCTGCACTCCCCTTTGTGGCATTCAGCATTTTGTAAACCCCATCCCTCCCAGCAGGCCGAGCAAGGGGCAGCCCGCCTTGCCCACCCTGAAGCCCTGGGCCTGGCACAGTGCTCAGATCACTGAGCAGAAGCTCAGGTTGTCGGCCTGAACTGAATCGTACAGTTCTAGCTTCTGGACAGCGGTTCACATGTTCCCCTCATGTGAGCCCTGTGAAGTTAGAGGATATTACTACTGTACAAAGAGGACAACTGAGGCCCGGGAAGGGGAAGTGACTTGCCCAAGCTTTGTGTCAGCTCAGTACCAGGACAGCCCAGCTCTGCTGACCCGCAGTAGTATGGATCAAGGGGTGGGGGACCTGGGGCTCCGTAGGGACAAGATCCCGGGTGTGAATGAGGGAGTCTCTCCTTTCGCTGTGGTCGTTTTTAAGTCAAAAGTGTATTTCTCATGAGCCTGCTCTGAGTAGCCCTTCCCTAGGTGCTGGGGAGCAGTGACAAGCAAGGCACACGCCATCCCTGAGCACGTGAGAAGGAAGGGATGGGAGGAGAGGCGGGCAGGTGGAGGGACAAGGAGAGGAAGAGATGGCCCTGGGTGTCGGGAGCATGTCATCAAGGGCCAGGGGCTCTAGGCTTTGGGGAGATGACAGTCCTTCCTCCTTCCTCTGCAGCCACCACACCGGAAGAAGGGCACAGAGGGAGGCTGAGACCACCCCAGAGCCCCACAGGAACAAACAGGTTACCTTTAGGATGCACTTCAGTCTTCATAACTGCCATGGCCTCATTTTGCCAGATTCGTAGTCCTAGAAGGCAGCTCTGAAGAGGCCTGTGGCGCCCGTTCCCTTGGCTGTGTGCTTCGTGCTTTCCTGCGTCCCTCACTTGCTCTCACTCTGCCCTCCTCCCCAGCTACCTGGATCCTCCCAAACCCCCGTGGGGGCCCCCATTCCTGGAGCCTGCCTCCTCACCCACCCCACCTGTGGGGACCCAGGCCCCCTCCCAGAACCCTTGCAGCTGTCCCTGAGCCAGCACAATTCATCCTGGGTGCTGTGGGTGGAGTTGTGTACCCCCCAAAAGACATACTGGAATCCTAACCCCCACTACCTGTGACATTGAAATAGGGTCTTTGCAAATATACTCAAGTTCACGTGAGGTCATACTGCATTGCATTAAGATGGGCCCGAATCCAATAACTGGTGTCACTATAGGCCACGTGGGGACACTTAGACACACGGAGAACACACGTGTTGACAGAGGCAGAGACAGGAGTGAGGCACCTACAAGCCAGGGGGCCCCAAGGACCACCAGAAACCACCGGAAGCTAGAAGAGGCAAGGAAGGATTGTTCAGAGGAGAAGCACGGCCCTGCCGACACCTGGATTTCACATGCCCAGGCTCCAGGACTCTGAGAGATTACGTCTGCTGTTTCAAGCCACACACGGTGAGGTATTTTGTGACAGCAGCCACAGAAACCCAATGCAACCCTCGTCACGGATCATGTCCTGTCTCCCTAACTGGGTGGTGGCTCCCAAATTTCGGTCTTGCAACCCTCAGTGCCCCAGGCATCAAGTACTGTGCCCCTCAGGGAGACGTGATGGAGAGGGACGGGTGGCTTAACTAAGGGTCCTGAGACCCCCAACCGTTCCTTTACAATCGCCTGGGATTCTAAGAAGGGGTCAGGAAACCCTCACCCACTGCCACCCCCCCCCAGCACAGCCCACCGAAATGAGGCCGTCCTTGCTGTTCTCTCTCCTGTTCTTTTCATTCCTGATCCTCACCACACAGTTAAATATTCATCTGTGGGTCATTTGTTTACTCTCAATCACCTCTGCTAGACAGGAATCTCCCCCAGGGCAGGGACCACATGGGCTCCATTCACTGCAGTGTATGCCAGCGCTTGGGCTTAACAAACGCTGAGCATGGAGTTTGCCACCTCTGGGGAAGGGGCCGGGTGTGAGGGTGAGGTGGGCAGAGCAGGAGAGAAACTGAGTGTTCAGCGAGGCGCCCTCCGTATTGTGTACAGTTTTCCTATGTGCATTTCTCTCTTCTTTAATGACAAAATGACTAGCTCGTGTTTAAAATTCACAAATGCATAGAAATATAGAATGCTACCTCAGAAAGGTGGATCTGGTGTGGGGCTTGGGGATGTGGATTTTGCAAGCTCCTGGGTAACCCTAACAGCAGCCATGACAGCTGGATTCTGTGGCACAGGGCACGGAGAGGCGGCTTTCCAGCCAGGGCTCCATCTGGCTCCAGACGAAGCCCCTTTAACCTCTGCAGTTTCAGTCTTTCCCTCTGTCTCCTGCACCATGACCGGAGGTGACCAAGGTCTCGGATGGAGGCAGGGAGTTGGGGTGGGGGATGATGCCGTGGGAGGAGCAGAGGGCAATGTCACAGAGAACGGCTGGGGAGGTGGAGCGCTGGAGCAGGCGCTGAGACCCCAGGCACCCTCCCAACCTCAACCTGTGTCTGGGGCTTGACTAGTGGGAACCCTGATGGAATCTGCACCCCCCCCTTCCGTGTGTTCAGGACTCTGGTGTCCTGACCCGGGAGGTAGCGGCACTACGCCCTGCCCATGACGAGGGAGCCATGATTCAGCCCCTGATATCTGCTGGGCTCCTCTCTCTGCCCTCAAGTTCAGTGCTCTGGTCAATATCGCATTCACAACAAAGCTTTTTCTGAGTGTCGAACATAAAATAAGCACCCCCACCTCGCCCCCAGCACCACGACCCCCTTTCCCTGAACTATTTTGCACCATAGCACGTGTCACCTCTGACATGCCACCTATCGGCCTGCTTACTTGGTCGCTGCTGCCTTGCCTGCGAAAACATAAGCTCTGCAAAGCAGGTGTGTGTTCCCTGAGCAGCCCCAGCACCTACGACATGCCTGGAACATGGTCGTCTGGCTGCTCCATGAGTGAATGGATGAATGGACTATAAGACACTTTCTTTTTCAGCTTCTGCATAGCTACTTCCTGGCACAGAGTAGGGGCTTAATAAATATTTAAGTAATAAATAAAGAAGAGAATAAGGGAGAGATGGTGGAGATTTGGACCAGGGGCCTGCATTGAGCCAAGGGCTGAGGACCCTGAGAACCTGCCAAGAACCAGACTGGTGCCTTAGACCAGCAACCCCATCCCCTCCCACGCCACCACCTGCCTAGAGGCCCCTCTGCATCATCACCATCGTCATCATTGTCATCATCCATGGCAGGCACATACCCAATGAGGCAAGGCCACACTGGATATTTAGGTGTGGGGGTCCTGCAGGCACAGCGGGGCCATGCTAGGCTTTGGGTCAGATGTGCAGAGCTGGGCTGGGGGAGGGTAGTCAGGGGGTAGCTATGCACGTGAGGGGGAGCCAGGGACCCAGAGCCCTGCCAGGAGCGCAGGCAGGCACCAAGTGCAGGGGCAGCAGAGGCCCGGGGAAGGGACACCCCAGAGCACAGCTGCTGGAGGAGCAAGAAAAGGACAGGCCAGTATTGCTGAAGGTCACCGAATGTCCAGAAGATTGGGGCCCTGAGGTAGGCACAAGAAAGGGGCTTGGACAGCTGGTTTGGGGAGGGAGGGAATATTGAGGAAGTCAGTGTTTTTTCTAGAATATTAATTCTGCGGCACTTCTGTCCTTTCCAAACCTTTTTAGACAGCAAGTATCTCCTGTGATCCTCACCGGCGCCTAGAGAGTGAAGCAGAAAGAGGATCTTCATCCCACTGGACCAAAGAGGAGCCCGGGGCACCCCTGAGAGAGGACAACCAGGTTGTCCTTTTCGGGGGTCCCCAGGACTCTGGTCATCTCAGATGTGTTCACCCTCCTGAGTCCTTCGGTGTGAGTGGTTGTATTAAAAATGTTAACATATGCTACATTTTATTAATCCACTCATGTATTGATGGGCACTTGGGTTGTTTCCACAACTTTGCAATTGTGAATTGTGCTGCTATAAACATTCAAGTGCAAGTGTCTTTTTTATAGAGTGTCTTTTGATCTTTTGGGTAGATGCCCAGTAGTGGGATTGCTGGATCAAATGGTAGATCTACTTGTATCGCTTTAAGGGACGGGAGGGGGGAGGAGGGGATGGGTATATACATACATAACGAGTGCGATGTGCACCATCTGCGGGATGGTCATGCTTGAAGCTCTGACTCGAGGGGGGGGCAAGGGCAATATACATAACCTTAACATTTGTACCCCCATAATATGCTGAAATAAAAAAATACAAAAAAAAATGTTAACAACACAATGAAGGAGTGTGTCTATGGTGAAAAAGAAACCTGGATCTTATAAATCACAAACTTGGCACTGATGTTTGTTCCTGAAGAGTCAATAGGTTTATTTGTGGCCCCTACACTTTGTGTTTGGAGCACATAAAAAAAGAATGCCAAATGTCGTCAACTCTAAGAGCCCATCAATTCTACGGTGCACCATCACTTTGTGAACCACTAAAAGATTTTTAAGAGGCAATTAAACCAGGACCCACTTTCATTTATAAAGCGCATGCTAATTTCCAAGATGTCAGATGTGAAAGTGTGCGAGTCTTAAATTTGTACTGCTGCTGTGGTTGGCGGGATGGTATGTTCTTTGGAAACCCTGAATAGGATCAGGTAGAGACCCTGGAGATGTTCTAACTCATTTTCAAGTCTCTTTAAAGGTTTGTCTAGTTTGACCTCTAAGAAAGATGAAAACTCCTTCTTGCCAATAGCACTGTTGGCTTTGGGCACCTACCAACCCTAGGCACGCATCCTCCCCTCCTGTGCTTTGTGCGTAGGGAACCTCATCTTTTTTTTGAGAGTCTCACTCTATCGCCCCAGGTAGAGTGCAATGGTCTCATCACAGATCACTGCATCTTCCAACTCCTGGGCTCAAGTGATCCCCCTGCCTCAGACTCCTAAGTAGCTGGGACTGCAGTACACGGCTAATTTTTCTATTTTTGGTAGAGACGCGGTCTCGCTCTTGCTCAGGCTAGTCTCAAACTCCTGAGCTCAAGCCATCCTCCCGCCTCAGCCTCCCAGAGTGCTAGGATTATAGGCGAGAGCCATTGCGCCCAGCCTTAGGGAACCTCATCTTTACAGCCTGAACATAGGATGGGCCCTGACAGTTTATAAACCTATGCTGGTTAATCATCCTAATTCCGGTGTCCGACATTGCCCAAGCTTGTGGAGCTGGCATCTGAGCCCCGGCCCCTGATCCCTGACCCAGCAAAGCTCCCACCCCATCACAGCAGCCGCCTCAAGAAGTGCCCTCGGCCACTGCTGGTGCTTCTGCTAACATACGTGCCCCTCTCAGGGCCTCCCCCAGACTCGGTGACTGCAGCGAGGTAAACGAAATAATTCATAAATTGGGGCAGAAGGAAGGGGAGAGAAGAAGTGGACAGCATGGTGACTTTGTGGCTCCCGTCCTCCCAGCTTAGGAGTGACAGTGGAGACTATGATGTGGGGACCCCATCTTCACCCCAGCTGAGTGACCTTGGCCAAGCTCCTTCCCCTCCCTGTAAAATGAGGGATGTGTGATGGGCCAGAGATCTTTGGGCTTCTAATGAAAACCGTGAGAGCGGAGCTTTGGTGGATGAGGAGACAGAGTTGCCTGGAGCCCAGGCAGGCCACCCCAGGGGGAAGTCATGATTCTATCCGCATGTTACTGGGAGCCACTGCTGCACCATACCCCATCCCGGGGTCTCTGGGCCATCACTATGGGCAGCCTGGGTCAGATTGTCTCTTCTGCAGGACACATCTCATTCCCTTAACAGAGAGAGGACCTGCAGCAGGAGCACGGGGTGGTGGGCACACACTGGCCTGAAGAGCCAGAGTCCTGGTCCTCCACCTACTGGCAGCTGTGTCTTCTGGGCCCCATCATCCCACTCTCTGATTCCTGGGGTTCTCCCCCATGTTTCCATTTGCAGAGAGATGGAGTAGCATTAAGGGACTTTTAGGTAGCATCCTTTACCAGTGGCAGTGGGGTAGGGGATAGAGAGCAAACTAGCATGGATTGAGTACCTATGACTTGCCAGGCACCTGTGCTGGAAGCTATATGTACCTCATTCCCACAATGCCCTGTCAGGAGGTTGCAGACCTTGCTGTCACCCAGCAGCCTGACCCAGAGCTTGGCCCAGAGTCCAGACGTTGCACCAGGAACCTCCTGTGGACCCAAGGGAAAGGTCCTGGTTACATCCCCATTTCTCAGATGAGAAAGCTGAGGTACCAAGAGGTTAAATACCTTGTCCCAGGATGTGCAGCTTTTAATGATGGTCTACTGTGCACCACACCCTAGGCTGGGCACTTCACAGTCGCCATCTCATTTTTAGCTCTAACATTCTACTGTAGTCTTATGGACAAGATGGGAAACACTAGCCGGTCACAGGACAGGAAGGATTTGTAATTAAATGAGTGAGCACTTCTAATCAATTCAGGTCTGTGGCTTGACACCAACTTGGAGGATGACTCCTCACTCCTGCCTTGGGGCTGTCTTTGCACATGTGGGTGAAGCCCTGGAGGCCATGCTAGTCCCACCCATGGTGCCCCTAAACCAAGAGGGATGGACAAAGGGTGAGCTTTAACCAGAATCAAGGTAAGGCCTGACGTGTAGGTCCTAAGAACCAATTAAAGCAGAGATGACTGGTTGACACCCCCTCATTATCTGTTCTCTCCTGTGGTAATGGAACCCCAAGTTTAGCTGGGCACATGCCTTCCAAATAAAGACTACACTTCCCAGCCTCCTTTGCAGCTAAGTATGGTCACATGACCAGGCTCTGACCAATGGGATGCAAGTAGGGTGGCTCCTTTGGTGCTGTCTTGCTCTTCCTGCCCTTTCCCTTCTTCCTCCATCCTGCTGCTTAGAGAGCGAACTTGGGGTGAACCATCCTGGACATGCAGAAAAGGGCTGCACACTGAAGAGGGTGGAGCAACAAGAGAGGAGGCACCCAAGTCCCTGACACCAAGCACCTGCCTGCCACGCCTGCCCAGGACCACTGGCTCTGGGCTATTCTGAGAGTTGCTATCCCTTTAAGATGCCTTGATTTGGCATCTCGGTTACCAGAGCCAAGCTTACATCCTACTCAATAACCTGCTCCACTAGGCTGGGCCATTAGAGTCTCCACAGCAGTTGTGATCACACAGGGAAGTTCTGGTTGATCCACGTGAATTAAGCTCAATGACAGAGGGACGTGTGGCCAAAACATCGGAAGCAAAGGGAGGCTACATTAAAGGAAGTGTAGATCCTGGGCAGGGAAGGGAGTCTGACGGAGACCGTGCTGGCTGTGTCCTACTTTATGGGCTCCGGCCAGCTGGTGTTCATCCAGGTGAGCCTCCCAGATGGGACCCAAGGCACCTGAGGAGAAGGTTAGCCTGGAGGCTCTCACATGTCTCTGCAGAGCCCTTCGAAGATTGCTGAGAGCCGGTGGTGGGGAAGGGAAGGCCAAGGCTTGGGAGGCAGAAGACACAGAGCTGCCATCCTTGGGAACAGGCCCAGGAAATGCAGGAAAATAGGCAAGGGGCAAGGCAGCGCCCATGGGCCACTAACCTCCATCAGGGCAGAACGAGGGCTTACAAAGGTGTGAGTCAGACCTTCCTCACCCCACAAACGCCTCCCCAACTGAGCTGCAGGGACAGAGTCTGCCAGGCCACCAGGGGAGAAAGGTTCCATTGCATCCTGAAGGCTACTCACTCCAGAGGTCCCCAGGAAAATACACCCTAAGACTGCTTAGGTGCATGTGCAGGAGAACCCCTTTAACACCTCGCATTCTTGGGGACCCCATCCCAACTCACACCAATAGATTGACAGTCTGCTGAGGGATGCAACGTCTGTGTGCAGCAGATTCACAGCCCGGCCCTGCCCCCGGGGTTGGGAACACTGCTTCAGGTCGTGGAAGAGGATTAAGCTTGAGGTCTGAGCTGGACTTAAACCCAGGCCTCAGTTTCCAGGCCCTGTAGCTGAGAATCGCCTCTTTCAACACTTCAGTTACCTTTCAACTGGGTTTAATAAAAAAGTAACTCAAAGATCAATATCAAAGGACAAGGAGATGATGCCTACAAAGCCCCCAAGGGGACTCTCCTAAACTGCTGCTTCTCTCCCACTGGGGGGGAAGGGGCTAGGCCACTGAGGGACAATGGCAGGTGTTTCCGCAGTGGCCAGAGACAGCCTCTGCACACCTTACCATTTTGCTCAAGGACCCAAACGCCTTAGCTTTTTGCTCCGGGTCTATTCTTTGCCAGCCCTTCCTCTTGTCCCTTTCTGCTTGGATATCCAGGGAAGGAAAGGGAAGGAAAACCTGGTAGGAACGGCTGCAGCCCATCTCACAGCCCACCCCGTCCCCACCCTCCACGGGTCAAGACTCATACTCCAGGTTTGGGAGAAGTCCCAGGCCCCGCTCACAGAGGTGGTGACTTGGTCAGGCTGGGATAATCTGTATTTTAACAAGCTTCTAGATGGTTCTTAGTGTAGACTCCAGAGTGTAAATTTCCCTGGCCAGTTGATCTCCCAGGGCCTCTCTCCAAACACAGATGACTGTGCATCCCTGTCTGCCTCCCTGGCTCTGCAGAATGGCCCACCTGGCAGGCCACCCCTCTCCTGCCCACCCGGAGAGCTCCCAGCCCTCGGGTCTCAGCAGAGCTGGCATCTGCCATGATTTATGGCTGTGACTCCTGCCCACACTCCTGAGGCAGAGGGACCCAGCGCATCGTTCACAAATTAAATCCAGCCCTCCTCTCCTCCTAGGTAATGGGCCCATCTGATGATAGAAGAGCTTATAAACAGCTATCGTCAAATTAATCTCGATGTCGCAGAAATAATAGCGGCCGTAAATAAGACTGAGCGTGCCTGGCTCGCCAGCTTGTTAGGACACTTTATAAAATGGAGCAGCAACATTAATATCATACGGTCTCTTTCATTCCCCCTGCTACCTGGGCGATGGGAGCTGAGCAGTAGCGGAGGAGGCTCCCAACTGGTGACAACCTCAGCCAGGTATCAGGGTCACTACCCAGGGTGGCAGGAGGAAACACCAGCACAGAAAGGCTACTGGCCACTTCCTGGCCTCTGCCCGAACCGTCCCCATGACTGCTGCCCGGGTTCTTGCACTTGGGGGGCCACCAGCCACGCTCATGCCTTTTCGATGCCCCTTGTGCAGCCTCTGCACCTCGGCGTCCCCTTCTCTCACTCCCTGCTGACTCGGAGCTCACCCTTCCACCCCAGCGCAAGACCTGCCTCCTCCTTAGGAAGCCCTCCCAGGCCACATGGCATCCAGAGGAGCTTTGTGATGTTTGTTTTACCCATCATAGCGGAGACCACAGCACACCACCTGTGCCTCCCTTGTTAGCCCACACACAGGCCACAGGCCCTCCTGAGCCTTGACAAGGTCCCCTGGAGACAGCAGAGCCCTGAGGGTGGTGGCCAATCCGTGCCAGGCTCTGCAGCTGGCCTGCGCACGTGGACACACTCAGACCTCACGGCGTTGTCCTGGCCGAAGGCCTCCATCTCCTTATTGAAATATTTATTGTGCGAATTCGCTGACAGCAGGGTGGGGGCTGCATAGGGGCACAAGTGACATGTCAGAGAAGAGGGGGAAGGGGGTCCCATCCAGAGATATTTAAGCTTGTATTTCTGTGGGATAGTGTGTGTAGGTATCATGGGGTACGTACACATGTGAGTAGCAAGTGGTGTGAGTCTGTGCATTTATTTGTATCTGGAATGTGAGAGTGCATGCATGGTGCATGCTCTAACCTAGCACATGTGTGTACGTGTAAATGCATGTATGCTGCTGACGTCCCAACTGTGTGTGGACCGTATGTGAATGCGCAAGTGCATATCCCCTGGGGGTGGTGTGGGAAAGGGTGTGTGTCAGGCAAGCGCCTGGGTGCACTGTGATGTGAACATCAAGTGCTGCAGGGACCATGTGCAATGTGTCACTGTAGCTGTGGGTTATGGCGCAGAGGGTGCCCAGCTGGGTAAGGGAGACCCCAAGGAATCTGGAAAAAGTCATAAATATAAGCTAGATGGTGGGAAGGAAGTCCTGAGCTGAGTGGGCTTTGGTACAAGGCCAGGTCCCCCCAGGCCAAGAGTCCCCTCCAGGCCAGCCCCTGCTCCAGTGGCAGCTTCTCCTGGCTGGCCAGCAAGAGTGCAGCTGGGAGTGTGTGGCTGGCTCACCACTGACCCCTCAATCTTAGAGTCTTCTCTTGAGTAGGTGCTACATCTGGATGTTTGTCCCCACCAAAATTCATATCTTGAATCGTAACCCCCAAGGCGATGGTGTTAGGAGGTAGGGCCTTTGGGAGATGGTTAGGTCATGAGGTTAAAGCCCTCATGAATGGGATTCGTGCCCATACAGGCGACCCCAGAGAGCTCCCTCACCCCTTCCACCACATGAGGTTACAGTAGTAAGACAGCCATCTAGGAAGTGGGCCCTCACAAGACACCACATCTGCTGGCACCTGGATCTTGGACTTCTCAGCCTCTAGAACAGTGAAAAATAAATTTCTGTTGTTTACAAACCACCTAGTCTATGGCATTTTGTGATAGCAGCCCAAATAGACTAAACAGTAAGTAGGTAAAGATGGCACTCTGGGAGGAAACCTAGGGTCAAGGGGGACTTTGTGATAGGCAGTCACCAGTTGATGAGTCCCATTTTGTGGCCTTTTTCTGTCCCCTTACCCCCTCAATATAAAGGAGTTACTTTAGCCAGTCTTGACCTAGATGACCCAGTTCCCAGGCTAGCATTTCCCAAACTGTGCTTCATGCATCAAGTTCAAGGAATGTTTCTAAAAACCATACCCACATGCACTCATACATGCACACAGAGTTCTGTGGTCATATGGTTTTGGGAAATGCTACTGAAGAAAAAACAGAGGGCTCTCTTGATCGCAGGACTTATCAGAGACTTTAAAGTGCTAATATGTATGACACTCTCCAAGGCAGGGGTGTAGTGTGTAGCATTTACCCATTTTGGAACATGTAATCCTTTTGCGGAAACAACTTTTAACAGTTCAAGGGGCCCCAGTGCTTGACTGAACATTGTGAAAAATGCTGCCCCAAGCCCATACATCAAGGATCATCTCCACCCTGTGTCTTCCAGATTTCTCCAGATGCCACACCACTCTGCTCTTCCCCTCCTCTGAACTGCCCCTAGCCTCCAAACAGCAGTCCATAACAACACTCTTACTATGGAGGTTGCTGCCCCAGCATTGTTTCATGGGAGTCTTTTGGGGCTCTTGCCTCTTTTCTAGATCTTCTAGGGCCACGCCCAGGTCTCGCCTGCAGCCCTCAGCTCAGGACATCCCAGAGGCTCCGAGTTGATTGTGTGCACTGGCCAATAGGCAACACCGCCATGTTGATCATTTGGGTGAACAAGCCTCAGCTGCCCTGCAGGACGTAAGCTTTCTGGCTCCCCCTCCCCAGGGCTGCTTCTCAGCCCGCCTTTGTTCCTGCAGCCCCTCTGTCTGCAAGCCCCTTCCCCACCTCTCCTGGCCAGCGAGGTTGCACACCCTTTAAGACTCACTCAGGCATCAGCTTTTCCAGGGGCCGCCCTCCCCAGGATGCGCCCCCCAGGTTAAGAGAGCACCAGCACATACCTTAGGTCTGTACTGTTCATGCGTCAGTCTCCCACGAGGCTCAGTATGGTTAGGGCAGGTGCTTGGGAGAGTGCCCGGCACAGAGTAGGTGCTACATGAGCATCTGCTACTGCTCTTATCATTGTGATCATTTTCCTTGCATCCCCCGCGCCTGGCACAGTGCCTGGTCCAGGGCAGGTGCTCAGTGTACATGTGCTAGATGAGCTGAACAAATCCATCGTCAAATCTGAGCCTCATTATAACCCTGATGGAGGATGACTACGATTGTTCCCATTTTACAGGTAAGAACACAGAGGCTCAAAGAAGTTTTTCCCCCACCCTCTGTTTCCCTTGCCAAATCCAAGGTACCTCCTAGGAGCAGCCAGGAGATTGCATGTGGCAATCTCTAGCAGGTAGCCACATATGACAATAAGAGCAGCCCCTACTCCGTGCCAGTTGTCATGGTGGGTGCATTACATCCACTGTAATGTAATCCTCACTCAACCTGGCAGGTAAGAATGAGGACACCATTCTGTAGAGAACAGGAGCAATGCCTCGAGAGGGCCGCCCACTTCAGAGGGAGGTCAGCAAGCCTCCATCTCACACAGGCAGCATCACCCTTCCACGTGGCTCTCTTCCAAGGGACAACGTGATGACCCGTGGGAGTGCTCAGGCAGTTCGGCTGGGCAGAGGGGCAGGAGGGGAGGTAGAGAATTACAGCAGGATGGCCAGGGCCAAGGGGGATGGCAGGGAGGAAGGGGACTGGGATGGGGGGATGACAATGAAATGAGAGGACCCAATGCTCCAGAAAAGAAAAACAAAATTCAGACGAGGGTGACAGCCATAGGACTCTGACATTCACCTCTTGGATCAGATCTGGGCCTCCGTGGAAGAGGGGCAGGGGGCAGGACTGACCTGATAGTCCCCCTAGGCAGCAAAGCTACAGATCTGCCTCCTCGGAGAAGAACTCCAGTCCTGCCTCCTCCGGGAGGTCCTCCTGACTTCTCCAGCCTTCAGTGGCCTCTCCCCATCCCGTGTGCCAAGATGCCTCCCTGCTGGGCCACACTTTCTGGCCAGCATGACCACGGACTTAGCCCTTAGTGTAGCCTGGTCTGTGCATTCTCCACCTACTTCAAGTGGTGTTCAGTGGTCTCTCCAGCTAGGCTGGGAGCCAGAGAGTGCCTGTGCCTCAGTTGTCCACAGCCCAAAGTAGATTCTCAATAACGGCTTACTCAGCTTCAGCTGAAACATGCCCAACCCTTTCCTGTCCCTGCAGGGCCCCCTTTGAGCTCCCCTAAGACCCTTTAGGTCAGCCCAACCCCTGGGCTGCCAAATGGTACCGGTCCAATCTGTGGCCTGCTAGGAACTGGGCTGTACAGCTCCACTGCACCCCCTTCCCCAAAACCCCCACCCCCATTCTGTCCCTGGAACAACTGTCTTCCATGAAACTTGGGGTAGGGGGGCCCACACAGCAGGAGGTGAGCGGTGGACAAGCGAGCAAGCCAGCACAGCTTCATCTGTATTTACAGCCGCTCCCCATTGCTGGCATCCCCGCCTGAGCTCCACCTGCCACCCACCTCCCCCTCGTCCATGGAAACATTGTCTTCCATGAAACTGGTCCCTGGTGCCAAAAAGGTCGGTGACTGCCACTTTAGAGCGTTCCAGGCCTGAACAAGCAGGAAAGTGTGTTTGCAGAGGAAGAATTGCAGGAGGCGGGGAGGACAGGATTTGGGAAATGACCACCTTTTTGCTAAGTACCTCCCAGGATTTTGTGTGCCTGTGTCCTCACCTATGACATTGCTATTAATGTCAATTATCTCCACTTTTTCAGAAGACCGAGCCTGAGGCTCAGAGAGGTCCAAAGTCACCAGCTAGTAGGTGGTAAAGGCAAAGGTTGCCTGGTGGCACAATCCACGCATTCTTTGCTGCCGCTCAGTCTCCCACTGCCCCCAGCCCTTCCTCCTTGAGGAGACCTAGCAAGCACAGCCCTTGCCCTGCCTGGGAGCAGGCCCCAAAGTCAAGGGAACCCTTATTTTCTGCTGGGGGTGATGAAAAAAGTTTTGGAAATAGTAAGTAGTGATGATTGAACAGCCTTTGTGAATGCAGTTAATGCCACTGAATTGTACACTTTAAAATGGTTAAAATGGCAAATTTTATGCTATGTATATTTTGCCACAATAAGAAAGAGAGACCTGTATCCCCCTCAGGACAGCCACCCTCACACCCCGGTCCATGGGGTGCATCTCCACCTCCTGACTCCCCACCCAGGCTCCAGCCCCCAGGCCTGGGCCCGGCTCTCCAGAAAAGGCACGCATGGGATGTGCCACCGCTTCTCCCCCCACCCAGTTAAACCCGCACTGTCTTCACGCCCCACCCAGCCATGCCTCCTTCCAAAGCCCCTTTTACTACCCAGCTGGTAGTACTACCCAGACCTTGGGCTGCTTCCAAACAGACCCCATGTGCCCACTGGTCCTCAGGGTCAACAGAGCAGGATTCAGTCCCGAGCAGGCCTCCGAGAGCCAGTTCTGCAATTCCAGCACTGGACAGCTTGCGTCCCTGGCTCTGTCACTTGCCCCTGGGAGCATCCAAATGTTGGAGGAGTGTACAGTGACTCCGAAAGTTGGGGCATGACCTGGACCGGCTGCCTGAATGAAACGTGGCATTGAAGTTCCGTATTTTCACTCAAAAGTTTATGTAAAATTTGCAGTGAAAGGCAGAAGAGTTTCTTGTTAAGTTTAACATAAAAATCACCTTTTCTCTACATTCGGGGGTAAAACCGGCAACGGTGCTACGTCTACCCGGCAGTAAGCACAGGCCCTTTGTGCCCGCGGTGTCCAGGCTCTGCCCTCTGCCCCATGCATGTCTAATGTCCCCTGCACCCACCTGCTCCCAGGGTGCAGGGAGTGCCCACGAGTGAAGGCGGAACAGCGACAACAGGGCTTGTCTCTACCTGCTCCCCTCCCCCCGCCTTCCGGTCCGCGGGGCTCCCTTCCTCTACCCCTCTCCTGCGGGGCTCAGACCCCTCTCCTGCGGGGCTCAGACCTGCCAGGGGCCTTCAGGACTGGATGGGGGCAGAAGAGGAAAACCCATCTCAGGCTAGAGTCTCCTGTCCCACCTTCTCAGTCACATTCCCCACCCCAGGGAGGACTCAGCTTGCGGCCAGTGGCCACTCTCCCCAACCCCGCCCATGGCGCCATTCCTCCAGGCAGGACAGGGCTGGACTCCTCAGCTTTGGGCAGGCTGACCTTCCCTCCCGGGCACCCCTGCCCTGGCCCAGCCCTGCCCAGTCCCCCTCTTCAGGCCTGACTCCCACCTGTGCCCCAGGAGACATGAGGCCACCAAAGGTGAGGCCCAGGCCGTGGCTTCCTGCCCTGGTGTCCAAGATGCAGGCTGCAGTGAATGCTGACTGACCCAGGGCCAGGCTCCGTCCCAGCTCTCTCTGCTGTCTCCCTCACTCAGCATGGGTTGGGATACACTCTGGGGCATGGGGGACAGGCTCTGTGGGCCCAGGTCCCCACTGTCACTCCCTCGCCTTCCCAGAATCAGATTTTCCAGCTCTGGTCAGCAAGCACACCCTCATGAGAATTAGAGACAGGTAGCGCCAGGCCTGGCAGCCCTGCCCTCAGTCCATCCCTGCCCCCTCCAGAGAACGGGCGGCCTCAGAGGCTGAGGTCCCCAGTGGGAGGGCCCTCCTTTGGCTTAAGGAAAGCCAGCGTCCCCACCCTGAAGGTGGGAGTGGGCACCTCGGGAGCAGAAGCAGTGGTTCTAGGAGGTGGAGGGTCCTGGGGGCGGGCTGCCCAGAGAGGGAGGGGTGGCATGGGGGAGGGGAGTTGAGCTAAGCAGGCTGGTTGGGGGGAAGGAGAGAAGACATGGGAGCACTTCCGCCCCCTTCCCTCCCACTCTCAGCCCCAGAGGGGGAGCAGCAGCTGTTCCAAAGCTTCCTGCCCTTCCTTGAGACAGGTGTTGGCTGAATTCTCACTTCCTCCCAGCCTGGGAGAGCGCTCCACCCCCTCTCCACCCGCAGCCTGGTGCTGAGTCAGCAGCCACCGCTTCCTCTCCTAGGCTGGGTGAGGCTGGCCACTGAGATCTGAGATCTGGGAGACATGGCATCATTGGCACCGTGGGGCAAGCCATTGTGTGGGTGACCGTCACTGTCCCTTGCCACTGCAAGGACTTCTTGGAGGGCCCCCGGCCCCACAGAGGCACACCTCAGGAGCATGAGGAAGCAGCAATGTCCAGGGAACTCCTTGCACAGGGGCTGACAAGAGCAGCAGCACCTGGATTAGTGGCAGCTCCGAGCTGGGGTCGGAAGCCCTGGGGTCTGTGCTTCCTGGCTTAACCCAGGCCCTGGGCGGGCTGCTAGCCAGAAGGGACAATCCCTGCTCCCTCCCACCAGCACACAGTGTGACCAGCCCTGGAAAGTCACGTGCCTATTGAATGCTAAAGGGCATGTGTCTACTGTCTCGATGGAAAGACTAAAAGGCAACAGGAATGGAAGCAGTTCTCGTGGGACGAAAGCACAGTGCTGTAGAGCAGGAAGGGCAATCAGGCCAATTATCTCCCTTGGCAGATAGGAAGTGAAGTCGCAGGGCAGTCAGACTTGGCCAAGACCTCAAGCGGGTAGTTACTGACAGAGCAGGACTCAACGCCAGGACTGTTTCCACTGTACTGCCCAGGACTGTTTCCACTGTACTGCGAGGCCTGTGTGAGCACCCACTGTGCAGATGATAGTAATTATCATTACTGTTACTTGGGCTGGCTTCTCCATCTGTTTCCTATGCATTGCTTCATGGGGCAAGTCCAGTAAAGCACAAACAATGGACCTATCCATTTGACTGACGGAGAAACTGAGAACTGATAGGAGAAAACTGACTTGCTCAAGATCACAAGTGGAAGTTTGTGGTAGAACAAGGACCAGAACCCAGGTCTCAGAGCAGTGTATCCAAATCTTCTTCCTTCAGCCAGCCCTCTCTAATCTGCCTCCCCTCCAGCTGTTTGGGCCTGTGGATGGAAGGGGCTAATGGTGGGTGGAGAGGCGTGGGAGCTGTCAGACCAGCCTCCTCCCCCTACTGCCAGACAGCGGAGGGGAGTGGTGGTTAGACCAGCAAACCTGACAGCTGAGCCGCTATTCGAGTGGAACACTATACAGCCATTAAAAGTGATGCCTGTGAAAACAACATAGCAAAAGGCAAAAATGCTTGTGACATAATGTTAGATAAGAAATGGAGAATGCTAAAGTTGCATACCTACTATGTTTACAGCTGTATAAAAAAAAACCACAAACCAGCAAAGATATGAACAAAAACGTGGAAGGCACTTCACTGACACGACTGCAGAGGAGATTAGAGATTTTTTTTTTCCTTTGCTTTACTTTCTAAACTTTCCAAAATGTGATTCTGTTACCTCCAAGAAACAACATAGATATAATTTGTGACAGGATCTACGATGATCTAAGAAAGGATGCAAAATGTACCCTCGACATGGGAGTCAAAGCCTTGGGAAGGGGACATCTATTATTTCTGTGGAAATCGAAGCAGATTTCACCTCTTGAGTATCCCAGGGAGCCGGCCAGGCCTGCTCTGAGCCCGCGTTGTAAGGTGAAGGACTCACCACCCTGGGTCCGACGCCCTGCTCACTTCCTACTCTGGGCTTCCCTGGCCCACCATGCACCCTCCCTGTCTCTCTGCGCCGTGAGGGGCTTAGTGTGGGGCACTGAGACCCCTTTTGTTTCCTTGTTTCCAGCTTGGCAGACCGTGAGCTGCAAAGAGGCCTCTCCCAGTGTGGACCAGGAGCCGAGCATTCAGAACTGGTCCCACTGGCTACAGAGGGAGAACAGGGCCCTTTCTAACTCTTGTCTTCATCTCAACGGGGCTCCTGACAGTGTGTGGGCCGTGGAGGACAGTACAGGGAGCTTCAGCTGAGCGACCAGTCCCCTATATTTACAGCTCTATTAAAAAAAAAAAAAAACCCACTCACTGGCCACTTACTAGCTGCAGGAGGGTGGCAAAGGCTTTCGTCACTCTTGGCCTCAGTTTCCTCCTCTGGTTCCTAATTACCTCCTCACAGGCGGTGCCCAGGAGGAAATGCGACAACGAAAGAAAAAGCTTTGCACTGGGGGAAACCCTCTCTCTCCGCAGACAGGACCAGTCCTGGGGTCAGGGCCCTGTCCCCTATCCCCTGCTGTGCGATGGCGGTGGGCTCCCTGCAGCTCCTGCTCCCATCGGGAGGGGTGACCTTTTTGCAAACATGTGGAGGCAAAACTCCTGACACTTGCCCACACAGGGGTCGTTCTTCTCCAGAAGGGCGAAATTTAATAAAACGTGTTCAAACCGCGGACAGCAGGGCACAGAGCGGTGCAGTTCCCTAGGAGGAGTTGCAAGAGAGGGTACTCAGAGGGTGACCTGAGCACCCACAGACACGTGTGAGTGACCCAGTAAGGGATTTCAGGTATGGAGACAGAAGTTTTTGAGAGGCGTATCATGTAAACATGAGGAACTTTTTTTTACTGAGGTTCATTTCTTACCCCGACCAGGAATTTGTGTTTAAAAGTACTAGAAGTCTCAACTCCCAGACGTTGCCACAGTCCGCCTCCCTCCAGCATCTCGAATTCTGTGTGTTTATCTATACACTAAACTCATTTCTCCCTGAAACAGACTGTGCCTCCCATGTTCCCTGTTTGTCTTCATGGCCTCACATTCTCCCAAGTACCCCAAAGATCCCCTTCCCCTCAGCCCCCTCTACGTGGGCTCAATCCCGCTCACTCCTCCTCACAGTAAAGCCCCTTTCCCCAGCCCCCACCCCCTCCGAGCTTGCCCGACCTCCTCCCCAGCCTCAGCCCCTAGTCTCACTCCTCTGTCATCAGCTGCCAGAATAAACTATCTAAACACCCCTCTCCCCAGAGAGCTCCCAATGGCCAAAGGAGCAAGTCCAAACTCTCCCGAAGACCTTCAGAAACTGGCCTTTTCTCCCACATTCTCCAGACATCATGCTGTGTAACTCGGGGAGTTGTGCTCCAGAGAGAGCCATTCAAAGGCAGGACAATGGCCTGGTGCCCCCTGCAGCAGTGGGAGGCACAGGCCTGCACACGTGCCCCCGAACATGCACACACACACCCCTCCCTCCTCATAGGCACTTCCTGATCTTGCCAAATCAGCACAGCCACTGGCTTTGGCCAGAACCCCACCTGGAGCGCTCTCTCCTCTCCCTGCTCCTGCATACACACCACCCTCGGAGGCACATGGCAACCCCACCTCCTTGGCAAGGTCACGTCTGACTTTATTTATCCTCTGGCCAGTAAATATCTATAGTTGTGAAGGGGAGGAGCAGGTCCTAGACACCTGCCCCATGCCGGCTACCTGTGGATAGCTTAGACACAGCCTCTCAGGGAGGTTTTATGATGGTCATCGGTCACCATTCTGATGATGTTCAGGGCAGTGACCCAAGTTCACCCTTTTGGATCAAGACTTGGGTAGGACTCAAACCCTGGACTGCTTCAAGCTCTTTCTGCCTCACCAGTCAGGACAGTTGACCATTCATTTGGGTACTTCGTCACAGAACATCTTAGACAGCATCTGGTTTCTGAGCACTCATCCCTCAGCCTCAGCATAAGCCCCAGGAGGGGAGACACCTGGGTCCTCATTTCTTCTGTATCCCCCTTAGCACAGTGTTTGGTCCCAAGTAGGTATTCAATGAACACTCATTAACTAAATGAACAAACAAGTGAGTGGGTGAACGAATGAATGACTGAACACATGAGGTACAGGCATTGCACGTGTGGTTTGGCTATGAGGTTATAGATGTTTGCTTTTTGTTCCTAAATGATCCTGAAAATCTCTGTCTCCAAGGTCAGCCCTTCTCCCCATCCCGACCTCCAGTTCTCTTGTAAATATATTGGTTCATCTGTGGCTAAACCATATGGGAAACTAAAAAATACTAATTCACATTCATACAATGTTAAATCAGGGAGTTTTTAAAAGCTATTTAGATCCTTAGAGAAACTAAGGCGCACGTGTCTTGCACATTTGTGCAACAGTGGTCGGGTGGAACCGGGAGAACAAAAGCCGTGCCCTGAATCAGACTCAGGGGCCGTGGTCTCCTGCTCTTGCATCATGGAAGAGTCCCGCGCTGCCTTTGGATCTAGCACAGAGCTGTGGCTTCCCTGGCCTAGGAAACCAGAAAGCCTTCCAAGGCACCAAGGCTTATTCAAAGAGGGCAAGGACCTGGGAAAAGTGGGGTAGGAGGTGCAAACATCACAAAAGTAAGAGAAGTGGTCCAGGCTCTGACACCTGCATATTAGGTCATTAGCACTCTTGGTGGCCTTCTCCCCTAACCTTGAACAATTCATAGCATTTGCTGGTTTATGGAAAACGATTATTAAAGAACAGTCGTTAATTTTGTGGGCCTTATTTGATGCTGGTTTCAAGAGAGTTCTCTTGTTCAGAAAGAGCTATAAACAAGAGTTGTGTTCCATGTTATTACAAAGTCTGTGGCATAGGATCCACTTAACGGAGGACTTTTCCAAAATCCTGAAGTCAAAAGTTATTAAAACAGATATGTGCCAGGTGGTTGACAGAGTAAATATAAAACACAATGGCTTTGTAGTGCTTGTATTGTCCAGTCGGGGGGAAAGTCTCCTTAATATGTAAGTGTTTAGTTCAGACAATCTGGGTCAAATACAGTATGCACTTCATGAATTAATAAAACATGATCTCCCACTAAACCATAGCTTTCTTTATCATCACTAGATTACTAACTCATTCCCAAAATGTATTGTCAAACAATTCTGACATACTTAACACTGTTTCAGAAACATGAAACCTTGGAGTAGGTTAATATTGATCTAATGAGCCACTGCTCTCTCGGACAAAAATGAGGGTGATCTCCTGAGTCAGGGTAGTTTTATTATTATTGGGGTTGGATTGGGTTTTTTTATTTCGCTTTCTCACACTAGGAACAAAATTGAATGTCTCATGTAAACCAAAATTTTTTCAAAGAGGAAAAAACAAAATCCTCAAAGGACCAGCCCTGTAGACCTGCATATCTCCTTCTGCACAAGCTACAGCACAAGCCTCCACTGGGAACATCCATGTGTGTCCATGTGTCACAGTAAATCAGCTCAGCTTTCCCACCCAGGCTGGGAAGAGCACGAGAACAAAGGGCCAGAGCAGAAAGGGCAGCGTGGGGAGAGAGGAGAGTTGCGGGGAGCCACACAGAAGGCCGGGAAGCACTGTGGCCAGGCAGGGGTGCGCCAGCGGGAGGAGCAGAGGTAAGCCCAGGAGTCAGCCCTGGAGCAGCAGCTCCAAAATGATGACCCTTTGACGGGACCATGAATTTCTTTAATCAAGTGATTTCTTCGGTGTCTAAAATGCCTCATTTAACAAGGCTTCTTCTGGGCTGAAAACTGAATAGGTGTAACCAACAAATGCTTGAATTTGGGTTCCACTCTGGGGGGGAAATACCTCTTCACTGGCTTCTCCAATGAGATTATGGAAAAAAAGACACATTTTAAGCATTCTTCTCCTAATTCAATTTGGGGGTAGCTCCTGACTTCCCTCCGGATCTCCTCCACCCTCACCCCCTCAACACACACTTAGACAATGGCAGAGATCTGGCTTTCTTTCTCTTAAGAGAGGCCCTAGGGCCACAGATGAAGCAGCTGTCAGGCAAGGAGGCTATAATCAGCTTTCACTGGCTCACAACCTGCAGACGGCACAGACCCTCTTATTCCTACAGTAACAGGTCAGGCTGCCCGCCCTGGGATGGGGTGGGGGTGGTCACAGTTGGTTTCTGTTGCAAACATCTTCCTTATCCAGGCTCTCAATGCAGGTCCCACGAATTTAAATATGCACATAGAAGAGGGTACTTTAAAATTCCAGATCATGGCTTTAACTACATGGAACATATCACCCCCAGCATGATTTATAAGGACAGTAAATCAATGAGACAGTAAACAGAAAAGTTAAAACACAACTCAAAATGGGTTTTTCAGGCGAGTCTGAAATGCTACAAGATTGCTAGTTAAGAACAGTATCCCTTTTCTCAACCTGAGTGTTATATCCCCTTTTCTTCACCAGCGTCATTAACCCAGTGCCCATGTATCTTGGAAACTAAGATGAAATGTGGAGGCTATTGAGTACACAGGTGGCCAAAGATAGGGGTTCTCTCTATGCAGGTGAGCCGTTTCAGTGTAACAGGACAAATCACCCCTCCTATGGCCCCAGACGGCTACTGTAAAAAGATATGGACTAAATGAGATTAAAGTCACCATATCTGTACCACAAAAAAAAAAAAAAAAAAAAAGGAAAATAAAAAGAAAAGGCATTCACTCAAATCTTACAATGGGAGGTGGGGGTGGTGGGTGGGTGAGGGTGGGGATAGAAAAGCAAGGGGGAATCTAAACAGCAGGATACGACAATAAATGGGAAAACAGCAAGAGAAAAAGCACACTAGGTTAATATAGGAAAACTAGTTCTTTATTGAGAGATTGTATATTAGTATTAGTGGATTCTGTGTGTAACAATGTCGTCATGCACACGATACAAAAAAAAAGGCTGGGCCCACCATGCTTCGGAAGGGCAACAGAACAAAAGCAGCGTACAATGAGCAGATGGCCCGGGCTACACGACCACAGTACGTTTCAGCAGGGTAACATCTCTAACCGAGCGCTGTACATTGTCAACTGGGGGATGTAAAAAAATACAGATCATGCTTTAGTTTTAGTACAAGAAAAGGTGAAAGAGATACACAACCAAAAGGATATTTGATACAGAAAAAATTACCCACAAAATAAGAACAGGAAGTAATTCAGCACAGCAGAACACGCTACCCCTGTTTAATGGAAAACCATTTTGCTGGGATTCTTTTATCTTTTCTTTTTTTTTTTTTCTTTTCAAATTGCCAAATGGCAGTCTGCGGAGGCTACTTGGGACTTTATTTTGGAAGGGCCCTCGAAGTAGGGCCCTTATTCTTTCATTATTGCTGCTGTTTTGTTTCAGTTTTCAAGCAGGTCTGGCTGGCGAGCAGCAGAAGGGAACCGGCTGTTAGAGGGGCAGCTCTGAGGGCCAGGGCGGATGTCCAAAGATGCTCTTGACATTGTACAATTAAACAATTAAGACACTATGGCCACGGCTCCCCCTTAAGCCAGGGACCTTGGTGCACCACATTTTCAGAGGCTATGGAATAGCAGCAACTGTCATTTCATCAAAGATTTTCTTTTTAATTTATATATTTAATGTTTTTTGCCTCCGACCAAATGTAATCCTCAGTTATGCCTGGGTGCTGCCTGGAAGCCAGCTGATGGCCACCCAGATAACTGGAAAATGGGGTGCTGAAGCCTCCAAGCCAAGGCAAAAGGAATCCACTTAACAGGGATTTACAGTGCAATGTACTCGGCTAAACAAGATGAAGATACAAAAATGGTTATTTCTCTACATCTATTCTGAAATGGCCTACATCCTACACTACTACAATGAAAACTAAAAAGAACAGATTTAAGCTGGCAGACTATCTACTAGTTTTACAAGAAGATTGTGGTTTAGGACCTTGTTGAGTTAAGCATTAGTATCCTCTATCGGAAGGTCATGAATTCTTATCACATTGTACTAAATTTTACCCACTGCCCAATTCACCCCTCAGCCCTTGAATTTCCTGTGGGCGTGTTTGCCATGAAAGTAAACTTTAACTGGTGGGCAGAAATTTGTTTTGTTGGATTTTTTTGTTTGGTGGGGGGTGGGAGGAGTATTAAAAATAAAATTTAAAGGCAGCTGAGCAATTTGAATTTCAAAACATGGAATCGGCATCCTGCAATGGTATTTAGAGATTGGTGGTATTAATGAGGATGATAATGATTTAATCAGGATAATTATACTTTCAGGCTCAACATCCTTCTTAATCATTTTTGAATTTCTGCCTAGTGTAATGTTCCACACCCGTTTTAAGAGGAAATGCCAAGCAATAAGAGATAATTGTGTATTAGGGGAGGGGGCGGCATTTCAAGGCGATCTCATCCAACCACCCCCCTTCTTCTTCCTCACACACCCACTCCCCCGCCACCCCCCATGGCTAGGCTGGCCTGAGATAGGGGATACTGCCGCTTAAATAGCAATGCCTTCCTCAGATGGAGACAGGAAATGGTTAAGAGGGGTGTCACAATACAGCTAAATGCGGAGGCAGAAGGGTCACAGCGCACACAGCAGCGAGTTGACCATTCACTGAGCTACACAATGAAGAAAAAAAAAGATTTGATAAATGCAGAATGTCATCATTCTATCATCACACAAAAAAACTGCGGTTCAAACAGGCCTAAGGGGGCCAACCTTGCCTTTTGGGTTCTGGGGAGAGGCGCGGGGCTAGGGACAGCTGGGCTGGAAGAAATAGGGCTGTGCTTTCCTTGTCTTGCCCAATCGGGCCCCTGGGGCGCACTGAAGCGCTGGCCCTGCGACCCCACCCCCCCACCCCCGACCTGGTGAGGGAGCCCTGGTCGCAAAGGGAAGACATCATTCTGTGTGTGAGGGAGTCGGGGGGAGGGGGGCCTGAGCCAGCAGGGATTTAAGCAGACGTGGAGTGGGAGAGGACAGAAGAAACATTTCCAAGAAGAGAAATGTGAGTCCAGAGGCAGAATACAAAAAGAAAAAAAAAAAATGAATCTAAATGCATCTCAGATTTGCTTTGGGAGGTGGGAATTTTTTATTAAAAGAAAATGGAAGAAATGTGGAGTAGGGGGGGAGAGGGGGAAATCAAGCTGTTGTTGTAGCAGAATGTAAGGAAGAGGGGATGCGGGGAGAGGGGGACCGTGCAAACACACCGCATATATCACAGTTAAAAACAAAGCCCGCGCCGGCCTGCTGCTTTGTCAACCGCTGCCCGGGGCAAAGGCCTGGCGTGGGGGCAGCTTCCCACCTCATCCTCACACACAGCGCAACACGCGAGGGCCAGATACCCCGCTCCGGCCGGGCCCAGGGGTGCATGGCAGCGCACATCTGACTCTCCGAGGCGCGCGCGCACACTCACACACATGCACACTCACACACACACGCACCCCAACCATGCTGAACCCGTAAATGCAACTGTCATACAAAGACAATTGCGGGGGGCGGGGTGAGCAGGGCCATAGCACAAGGGCGACACACAAAAAGGGTTAAGGAGAGAAAAGGATGGGACAGAAAATCGTGCAAGTACCCACGAGAGGGTGGGGGCTGGGGCATGGGATAGGGCAGATACCCAGATCCCGGCTAACCAGCCCTCGGTATTAATGGCCAAAAAATTAAGAAATACAAAACACAAATAACACAAAACACACATAGACCTCACAAAAAGCAAATCACAGAAAACCAAGCATGCTCGCTCGCTCGCTCGCTCTCTCTCCCTCTCTCTCACACAGACACACACACACACACACACACACACACACACACACACAGTCGTGTATCTCCTTTCGATCACACAGGGCTAGGTATTAGGGGAAGGGGCTGTGATTTGGAGGAACCACGTCCGCCACAAAGAATAAAAAATGGGGCTGGGGAGGGAGGGACCCAAATTCGCCAGATCCTAACTTCACTTTTACAAAAGCTCCCATGAGGGCGGCCACCCCCACACTCGGGGGTCCCCCCGAAAGGGGGTGGGGAGAAGCCACCGCTCACCCTACGTCCTCGCGGGTGTGCCCTGAGCCCCCGGCCTCCCGCGGCGCCCGCCCCCGCCCCGGTGCCTGCGGCGATCCACGCTCGGAAGCAGACCCCGAAAGGAAAAAGCGATACCTCTGTTTCGCACAGAGCCAAACACTGGAAGCACGAGATAGCCGACGTGGACCAGGACCATCCTGGCTCCTCGCGCGGCGGCGGCGGCGGCTGCGCGCGGGCCCTTTGTGGCGCGGCTCCGGGGCGCGGGCGCGGGCGGCGGCGGGGCTGCGGGAGCCGCCGGGGCGGGAGGCGGAGCGCGGGGCGCGGGCGGCGGTGGGGCGGCGGCTGGCGGGGAGACAGATGGCCCATGGAAAGGCTCCCTTCCCGGCCCCTCTAGACATTCAAAGGCGCTGGGGCCGCAGCTGCCGCCACACAAAGGCGCGCGCAGCCAATGGGAGCGGAGCGCAGCGCGGCGCGGCCTCGCCGGAACCGCGGGGGACAGCGGGGACCGCGGGAGCGCGGGTGGCGCGGGGAGGGAGGGGTGACGGCTGGAAGGGGGCGGGCGGCCAATCGCCGTAGCCGGCTGCGGGGCGCGAGGGGAGGGGTCAGCCCCGCGGGACGCGTGGAGCCCAGCGCGGGTCCCTGGTCGCCCGCGGGCTGGGGCGCGCGCTCGTGGAGCGCCCCTGCACACAGACACGAGCGGCGTGCACACGAAACGTGCACACATGGAAAGGGACGTGCACCCAGACATGTGGAGGTGGGTTCGTTAGCGCAGAGAGACGGGCACGAGCGCACCAAGTGCACACGACCCAGAGGTCCCTGCACACCGCACACGGGTCACTCGGGGACGGGCGCTCAGAGGCTGGCGCACGTGCAGAGCCTGACTGCGGACACAAGTGAAGCTGGAAAGCTATCAAGCAGCCGCAAACAGGACCCAGGCACTGTCACACAGACATGCACACACCAAACTCCTTGTTAACGCAGGACACGTGCCAAGAACGCATTCCCAAAGACACACAGAGGGGACACATAATGGGACATAGGTAAGACATGCACACCCTTGGGCTCCCTGCCTGATGCACTGGGTTGTTTGCTCTTGCGGAGCACAAAGCTCACAATTATTATTTGTTGAATTGAAAACCACTCATTCGCTGCAGTATGCGCTCCCCATCTATACAGAGACACACTGCCCAGAAAACCCAGGGCCCTTGTCCCCCTTTTGCCCCGCTCTGACACAGGTACACCCAGCCATGTGCAGACACGCCCACTTCCACAGCCAGCGGGCAGATAATGCATCAGAGCGCTGCAGCTCCCGCAGATTCATACATGGAGGCACAGCCACCTTGTCACGTGTGCACTGTCACTGTCCAAGACAGAAGCAAAGAGCCTGCCCACCCGAAAACCCACCTCCTGTTGTCAGAAGGACAGTTAAGGCCACGTTCTTGCTTGTTCAGCCGACCTGCTATGAAAACTCCCAGCACACCCCTCAGACCAGGCTCACAGTCCACACCAAGGACAGAGAATGCTTGGGGAAAGATAGAGGACATTTCCTACATTAGGACTTGTCTTCAAAACCCAGTGGCTCCTTTATTTAATGAGCCTTATAAAACCTACATAGTAAAAAAATCACAAGATGTGGAGTTGGAAGGAATCTAATCCCACCCAACATGCCCTCATCTTAGAGATAAGGAAAAAGAGGAGCCTTCGCTTAATCTATGGTGTGCTTGAGCTGGGTGTAGGGAGGTGATCGAGATCCACCTGAGACCTCAACCCTTGCAGCCCAGAGGGGGCTCAGAAATGTGAAAAAGAGGCAATCACCGTAGAGCCTGCTCCACATAAAGATGGGCAGAGCACAGGGTGCTGTGCCACGGGGCACCTCGCAGAGCACCTAGCCCAGTGGGTGGGGATGGGGCAGCGGTTGGGGTTGACTTCAGGAAAGTGACTTCAAAGACTTCTGAGATTGAAGACTGAAGCTTTCCCCAGACAGCTACCATATTCCCAGGGGCAAGAGCAGCCCAGGAGCGCAGGACACATCCTTTACCCACCAGCACATGGACCCCTCAAACCCAAGTCCTCTTCCCCATCCTAAACTCCTCTGACTGTCCCCAAAGAACTCAGGGATGAAGGCAGCCAGAGGGAAACCTACCACCAGCCTGAGCCTCACCCCAAAAGATTATTTCAACCCACTTCTGCCGCCAGCTCTTTCCTTTTCTCATTATCTACTAAATAAACATAACACCATCACTAATAAAAATCTGGAAAGAACAAAAGAACTTTAACAAACACCTAACTAGTAGAATTTTTTCCTGTTCTAGTTCAGGCTTTGACAATATGCATATATATCAGAGTTGTCATCATAATCTATGTATTTTTTATCCTGCTTTTTAAACTTAACATTTTATCGGAAGCATTGTCCTGTCCTTTTATGTAGTCTTTGTAATTCTCACTTTCAATATTTTTATATATTCCAACAAGTGGGTGTATTGTGAGATTACTTAATCCTATCTTATTCTAGGGCACTTCGTCTGCTCCCACTTTTTCTTGATTACAAATCACACAATAAACTCTTTACGCATAGAGCTTCTTGCTTTTGTTGAACTGCAAGTTTAAAATAGACTTCTAGGATTAGTATTTCTAAATTGACAAGTCTGGAAAACTTTATGGCTCTTGCCACATATTGCTTTATAAAAAGACGAAACTCATTGTCAGTGCTTATCAGCAGCACGTATGTGGTATGCTCATCCCTCTATAACCTTGTTACTTTGGGTGGGCATTCTTTTTTTTTTTTTTTAATCTTACTTTATACCTGAGCAGCTCACAAGGTTTATGACCTTAACAAGAGATTGGTTAGGGTACAAACTCTGAAATCAGGTCGGCTGGCTTCACATTCTGGATCTGCCACTTCCTAGCTCAGGCAAGTTATTTAACTCTTTTAGGTGTTGGCTTCAACATCTATAAAATGGGATGATGATAGCAGCCTTCCTCGTAGGACCTCTGTGAGGAACAGATAGGCCAGTATTTGCACAGTATGCAGAATACTACCTGACTATTTAGCTCTTAGTTTCTTTCCCTTCAGTCTCAACACACCCATCTGTTTAATGGGGATAATAATAACCCCTGCCAGACCTACCTTATAGGTTTATTGTGAGGATCAAATGCTATGCAGTCTGTAAATAATGGAGAGAATTCTAGAAGCATAAATACAGTGGTGTCTCCAGAATGAAACTTGATTACTGTCTTGCCTATCTCTTGTTTTATGGATGAGGAAACGGAGGCTCAGAAGCAGGTTGTGAGCAAGGTCACAACCATTCATGGCTGAGTTAGAAGTAGAATCCATATTTCCTAACAAATAGCCTAATCTTCTTCCTACTTCCCATCTTTTCCCATCATGCTGGGATGGCTGTTTGCCACTCCCCCTCCCATTAGTTAAAGTTCATAAAATTATAATATCATAGAGCAGATGTCTGAGACTATAAAAATTTGTAGAAATACTCCATTCATCAGAGTTTTTTGGTATGTTTTTCCCACCTCCTGCCAAAATCAATACCTAGTGCATGTTTGCAGGCTTACTATGTAAGAATAAGGAAGTATAAAAAAATGAAAGGTGAAGAATGATCTATAATTCCTGATCCAAAATGGAAAAACATGACCCTACAAGGTGGAATTTGTTCCTGGCCCTGTGAATCCTCACTTTCTTTTGGCTCCACTGTGGCCACCTACGGTTCTTATAGACCATCATGTTTCTGGGGCCCAGAAGCATCTGTTTCAAAAACAAGTCCTTTGGAGCCCAGCATTTGACAGAGGTTATGACCACCATTGCCCTTTTATCAGCAAATGAAAACAAATCCACCACATCAGTCATACAGACATCAAAAATTTCCAAGACAGATGATACAATTCCTGGTCTTCTCCACGTTGTGTTGGCGTCAAGTACACACAGCTTTCAAAAGCTGTGAAAAATAGCTGTGCTTCAATCAATGAACCCACCATGACTGGTGGCACAACAGCCCTGTGCTAAATGTGGCAGGGATTCTAGATGCAGCTGGCTGCAGCTGAGACATGGCCCCAGGCACTGACAGTCCATTGGGAAGTCAGGGCATAAACACAAGAAAATAAAGAGTGGTCAAGAAGGGCCGTCCATAGCCCAGGAAGACGGTGAGTCATACAGAGGTCAAGGCGGGCTTGAATACTCAAGAAACCCTCTGCATGGAGCAGGGTAGGTGAAGACCCTAAGGTGTGGGTCCGTTCTGAATAGGCTGAGAAAATGGAGAGGTGAACACAGCAAAGTAGAAGAAAGAGAAGGAGCTGCAGAGGGAGGAAGAGGGAGGGAAAGAGAGGAGGAAGAAATGGAGGAGGAGGAAATTGAGAGAAGAAGGAGGGGGAAAGAGGGAGAGGGGAGAAGCAGCAGCAGCCCAGGAGTGTGCTGTCGGAGGGAGTGCAATGTCCTCGTGCTGACTTGAGAAGCTGGGTCATGGAAAGGACAGGATCAGTGAGGGCTGGACCACTTACTCCGGTGTTCACTGCACAGTCACTGAGCACAGCGCTCTGTGCCAGGCAGTGCAAGGGACATAAGAGGAACGAAGCCACTTCAGCTCTTAAGCAAGGCAGAGACAACGAGACATGATGTGTCTCCCGATAGAAGAACACACCACCCACTGCCACCCATGAAGTAGTCTTTCCAGAAAAGGAAACCTGAACCTGGTCAAACTTCCAGATCTAATTTCCAATTGATAGGAAGCACAGGAAACAGAGAAACTTGGTAAAAGACACAATTGGGAGGCAATCAACAATTCAGATTGTAGAAACTCTACAGGACAAACCAACCATTTTCTTCAAAAACTAAATTATCAGGTGAAAAAAGGAGCTGGAGGGGGGACCTGTAGAGGCATAAGAGATCTATCAACCAAACACAATGTTGGAAAATGTGATTAGAAAAAATAAACGATACCAATAATTGAGGAAATGCAAACTGACTGGATATTACTTATATTAAGGGATCGTTGGGATTTTTTAAGATAAAATAATGATATGGTGGTGATGTTTACACAAAGAACCTTTTACAGTTGGTCCTCTGTATCTGCTGGTTCCCCATCTGCAGATTCAACCAACTGTGGGTCAAATATATTCAGAAAAAAAGCAATAAAAGTAACAGTATAACAATAAAATATAATGCAAATTTTAAAACAATACAGTATAGCAGCTATTTACATAGCACTGACATTGCATGAGGTATTATAAGTAATCTAGAAATGATTTAAAGTAATAGGAGGATGTGTGAAGGTTATGTGCAGATATGACATCATTTTATATAAGAGACTTGAACATCCTCGGATTTTGGTATTTGCAGGGGGTCTGGAACCAATCCCCGGCGGTCTGAGAGATGACACTATTAATATTTACAGCTGCTTTACAGATGATATTGAATGATGTCTAGAAGTGTTTCTGCCCTTTCTTAGGGGGTGGGTAGGTGAGCAGGGGGATAAATGAAATTATTATAGATTGGCATTGAGTTGTGGAAATTGGATGAAGGATACATGAGTGTTCAGTGTTAAAAGTAACACACATCCTTGCATTCTGCTCGCACACAAAATGATATTTTCTTTGGATGGGCAAGTTAGAGAACTGTGCTCATTTAACACAGCCCTGGACTGGGAGTCCATGCTGAATCTCAGTTCCCACTCGCCCCTTGGACTGTCTCTGTTCTGCCACATAAAGTCCTCAAGAACACAGTGCCAGACCACCACCCATGGCTGCAGTGGACAGTACATCCACTTCACAACCTTGGCATGAGAGAAAAATAAACTCTTACCTTGTTTAAACCACCATGACTTTGATCTCTGTGTTCATGGCCAAACCTAACCCTAACTGAAAGTAGAAGTGATTCATACCCTAAAAGGGGCAGGGAAAATACGGCTGGGGGTGGCAGGGAGAAGGTCAGACAAGGAAAGAGTGAGTCTAGCCAGGTGGATTGGTTAGCAATTGCTACAAAAATTGCTATTACATCATATATAATTATCAAATGGCAGTGGCACACAGCAATGAGCATTGATTCTTGCAGATCTGCGGGCTGGCCAGCTCCGCTCCTGCTCCAAGACAGCTGCGGCTGTTGTGTCTCATGGCAGGTCTGTGTGTTGCTGGGTGGCTCTGCTCCACATGTCTCTCATCCTCGTTCTACTGGCCAGGACATGTTTTTCTCCAGCAGTAGCAAGTGGACACCTGCAAAGCCTCTTAAAGTGAGCTAGTGGTGACAGCTTACACAGAGACCCAGGGTGAGTTAAGGAAACAGTGAGTGGATTAATGTGATGGGAACAGGGTGTGTGTGTGCACGTGTGTGTGTTTCTGTTGGTGTGTGTGCACATGCACACGCCTGGTGAAGAAATCAGGAGTTTATTTAGTAGGCAGTGAGGTTCACTGGAGGTTTCTGAGCATCAGACTAAAGTGTCAGGAAAATTAATCTACTACCTATTCACAAAATGAACGGGGCTGGGAGTAGACTCTAAGGGCTGGGTCATCAGTCAAGTGGGGTTGAAAGTCAGCCTCAGGAATGGATCCTGAGTACAGGGGTGTCAAGGAGGAACAGAGGACACCCCTGACCTTTTTAACCAGGGAAAAGAATGTTCTGTGGGCTCTCCTCTCCTCATAACCACATTAAGATTCCAAAGGTAATTAGCTGCGCATGGCGGCATGTGCCTGTAGTCCTAGCTACTTGGGAGGCTGAGACAGGAGGATCACTTGAGTCCTGAAGTTTGAGGCTGCAGTGAGCTATGATCATGCCACTGCCCTCATGCCCAGGCAACAAAGTGAGACCTGCATCCAAAAGAAAAAAAGATTCCAAAGGTAGTTCCTAATCCAGTTGTTCTTTTTTTTTTTTTTTTTTGAGACAGAGTCTCACTGTGTTGCCTGGGCTAGAGTGCCGTGGTGTCAGCCTAGCTCACAGCAACCTCACACTCCTGGGCTCAAGGGATCCTCCTGCCTCAGCCTCCCGAGTAGCTGGGACTACAGGCATGCGCCACCATGCCCAGCTAATTTTTTTTATACATGTTTTTTTTTAATTGGCCGATTAATTTGTTTCTATTTTTAGTTGAGACGGAGTCTAGCTCTTGGTCAGGCTGGTGGTTTCGAACTCCTGACCTTGAGCTATCCGCCCGCCTCAGCCTCCCAGAGTGCTAGGATTACAGGCGTGAGCCACCGCGCCCGGCAGTATACACTTTCTTAATAAAGACACTTTTTAGAGTGTTTTCACTGAACATTTTCAATTAACCAAGCAAGAGAACTCAGTGGCCTAATTTATGTCCTTTACTAGATTTATGTTATTGATGTATTTCTGAACCATTTTTTACACTAAACTAAGAAAATTCCCTAATAAAGACAAAATATCTAAGATACATTTGAGAGCAAATTAGACCTCCTTTTCTGGATTTTGGAGAAATACTACAAGCAGAAAATATTGCTCTTGGAAGAGACTCCTAGATTTTTTCTCACCACAGGGGCCTAAATAGCAGGGATGTGACCCAGTCTTCTGTGTTCCCAGGACTTGCTAATGTACACAGGGCGCGTGCTCGGTGTGTGTTTGTTGGATGAATCTATGAATTAAGTAGTCTGAACATGTGTTTCACTATGATGAAACTATCAATTTCATTATGGCAGAGATAGCTAAATACTCACCAAACCCCAATTCCTTTCCTCTCATTTGCACGGCTCAATTACGTATACCAGAATCATTATGGTGCGGCTAGGGCCATGTTTCCATTAAGGGATATCCTACAGCAGTTACATTAAAGTTTTGTGTCTATTCTAAACATATATCTTTTATATCTTTTACAATGTCACTTTCTGTATGTGTGTATATCTGTTCCTAATGATATAAAGTGGTATAATATCAATAATTTCTCACATATATAGAATTTTCAGAAATTTCGTTTCTATATCCTGCATTTTCCAAATGAGTTCTCGATGAATGAACTCAAGTCATATGAACAACGTTCAAGATTCTTTGGGTGTCTATGCTCCACACAGTTTTATATACAAGGAAAGTGTGAAACGTGCACATGGTTGCAGAAACAATTCTGCTACATAGATAATAAATAAATACAATGTGCAAAATGAACTGTTGGCTAGCAGGCAATATGCAAAACAAAATAAAAAGATGGTTTTTGAACTAGCATTTTTTTAAATAAATTTTATTGTATATATTTAAGGTATAGAACAGGATGTTACGGTATAGATGTTAGTAAAATGGTTACTACAGTGAAGCAAATTATCATATCCATCATCTGATATAGTTGCTCTTTTTATTTGTTTCAGTAGCAAGAGTAGCTAAAATTTACTCGGTTAGCAGGAATCCCAAATATAGTACAATTTTACTGCCCATTGTTCTCATGTTATATGTTAGATCTTCAGACATATTCATCCCACACATCTGCTATTTTGTACCCTCCGACCTACATCTCCCCATTCTGCCCCCTCTGCCCCTGGTGACCACTTTTATCCTCTATCTCTGTATATTTGACTGTATATATATTTTTTTAAGATTCCACATACAGGTACATCATGCAATATTTTTCTTCCTGTGTCTGTCTTATTTCACTTAGCGTGATATCCTACTGTTCCATTCACGTTGTGTCGAGTGGCAGGATACCTTTCTTTTTCAAGGCTAAATATTACATCACGTACATATGGAATGGAATACGTATCCATGTCTTTACCCATTTGTCCATCAGTAGATATGTAGGTTATTTCTCTATCTTGGCTATTGTGAACACAATGAACATGTGAATGCAGATATCCTTTTGAGGTCATAATTTCATTTCCTTTGGGTATATGTCTAGAAGAGGAACTGCTGGGTCATATGCCACTTCTATTTTCAATTTCTTTAAAATTACCATAGTATTTTCCATAACGGCTGCACCAAGCTAACTCCTAACGACTGTGTACAAGTGTATTTGCTCTGCACCTTTGCCAGCAGTTGGCATCTTTTAACTTTTGGAAAATAGCCAGCTTAAACAGAGTGAGGCAGCATCTCATATTGATTTTTATTTGCATTTTCTTAAAATTTAATGATATTGAGAAAATTTTCATATCATTGTTAGTCATTTTTATGTCTTCTTTGGAAAAATATCTATTCAGGTCCTTTGCCCACTTTTTAATTGGGTTACTTGTTTTTCTACTACTGAGCTATGTGGCTTCTTTATATATTATAGATATTAAGCCCTTATCTGATCCATAGTTTGTAACCATTTTTTTCCAGTCTGGAAGCTGTCATTTCATTTTGTTGATTGCTTCCTCTGTAATGCAGAAGCTTTAGTTTGATGTATTTCCATTCACTTATTTTTGCTTTTGTAGCCTGAGCTACAAAAAGTGTGATGTATTATGCAAAATTCGTTGCCATGCCCAATGTTCAGTTTTTTCTCTATGTTCCTTTCTAGCAGTTTTATAGTTCCAAGTCTTACAGTTAGAGTTGATTTTTGTGTATGGTGTAAGATAAGGTCCAATTTTATTATCTTGCGTGTGGAAATCCAGTTTTCCCTGCAACATTATTGAAGTGGCTACAGGCAGCAGTAGGAGATATTACAGCTTCAGTGCCGGACCACCACAGTCAAGCAAGTAACGCAATGAAACAACATAAATGTTCTTGCTTTCCAGTGTATATAAAAATTATGTTTATACTCTACTGTAGTCTATTAAGTGTGCAATAACATTATGCTTAAATAAAGAAATAGACCAATCTTAATTTAAAAATACTTTATTGCTAAATCTACTAACAATCATCTAAGACTTCATCGAGTGATATTTTTTTTGCCGGCGGAGGGTCGTGCTGGGCTGCTGATGGCTACTGCCTGGTCAGGGCGCTGGTTGCTGAAGGTAGGGGTGGCTGTGGCAGTTTCTTAAAAATAAGACAACAACGAAGTTTGCCACATGGATTGGCTCTTCTTTTCATGAAAGATTGCTCTGTACCGCGCCATGCTGTATGACAGCATTTTACCCATGGTAGCCCTTTTGCAAAATTGAAGCTGTAGTCAGGACCCTTGAGATTTTAGTTCTCCTGCCTTTTTTAATAACTGAAATTATGTAAAGTTGGACCAAGCCCATGGTTGTTTACACACATTCATTGCTTGCTTCCTGCCCAATACCGTTTGTTCTCATAGTAATTATTAACTGCTGGTGTACTGTTTTTCATGTCAAGCAGTAGGAGATAACTCCAGGGACACAAGAAAACTTTATGAGATTGTTTTGCAAGAAGTGATGAATGTCTTTGAGGACGTCAGCTGCAGCTGCGGACACTCAGAAGTGTGGTTGCTCAAGAGGCTGAAGCGGCTATTTGAGACTGAAGAAACAGACTTCAGCCTTGGTCCCCTCCGTCCCCCTCCCTTAGCCACCACACAGAACCCACCACCTGTCTGTGACCAGGCCGATCGGATAGACTGTGCCCTCCTCTCTTATCACTTTGGCCAAACAGTATAAACCATTCTCTGTCTGCAAGCGCCGTGTCACGGTGTGTGGCTTTGGCTTCACATTGGGAACATGAAGCTGAATTGGGGATTCCACAACACAGTCAATTCTCTTACACCCCGCTGCTGCTTTGTCAGCGCAGTTTATGGACCATTCTACATCCTTTGTTGTCATTTCAGCAACGTTCACAGCATCTTCACCAGGAGTAGGTTCCATCCCAAGAAACCACTTTCTTTGCTCATCCATAAAGGGAACCCCTCTTCCTTTACAGTTTTATCATGAGATTGTAGCAATTCAGTCACATCGTCAGGCTCCACTTCTAATTGTAATTCTCTGGCTATTTCCACCCCATCTGCAGTGATTTCCTCCACTGAAGCCTGGAACACCTCAAGGTCATCCATGAGGGTTGGAATCAACTTCTTCCAAAATCCTACTAATGCTGATACTTTGACTTCCCCCATGAGTCATAAATGCTCTTAATAGCATCTAGAATGATGAATTATTTCCAAAAGGCTTTCAATTTCCCTTGCTGAGATCTATCAGAGTAATCATATTGATGGCAGCTATAGCCTTATGAAATGTATTTCTCAAACAAGACTTGAAAGTTGAAATTACTCTGGATTCATGGATCTAGAAAGGATGTTGTGTTAGCAGGTGTGAAAACGATGTACATCTCCCTGTACGTCTCTGTCAGAGCTCTCAGCTGACCAGAGCATTGACAGTGAGCAGTTTGGCTGCTGCTGGAGCTTGCAAGGCCCAGATAAGAGGAATAGTGTCCTGGGGTGGTACAGGACAGTGGGGTCTCAGACCTGGCCCCCAAAACTCTTCTGCTTTCCCAGGCCTTTGAGCCTGTGATGGGAGAGGCAGACTCAAAGATCCTTTGAAATGCCTCGGGGGCCTTTTCTCCCTTGTCTTGACTGTTAAGACTTGGCTCCCTGTAAGTCAGGGTAATCTCGTTAGCAAAGCGTTGCTCCATAGCACCCTTGGATTCCTCTCCTAAAAACTCCCCTTCCTTCTCTACCACATAGCCAGGCTACGAATTTTACAAATCTGTATGCTCTATTTTGTTTTACATTATAAATTTTAATTTTATGTCATTCCTTTGCTCCTGTATCTAATTGTGAGTTGTTAAAAGCAGTCATGCCATTTCCTGAATGCTTTGCTGCTTAGAAATGTCTTCCGCCTGGTACTCTAGAGGTCATCACTCTTAAGCTCAGTCTTCCGCAGAGCCCTGGAGCAGGAGCACAATGCAGCCAGGTCCTTTGCTAAGGTGTAACAAGAGTGACCTTCCCAGTAAGTTTCTCAGAGAACTCCCTCCCAGGAGAACGGCACCAAGCCAATTGTGACAGATCAGCTCAAACCCAAACACCTCCCACCAGGCCCCACCCCCAACACTGAGAATCAAACTTCACCAGGAGACTTGATGGGGCCAAAGAAGCCATAAACAAACCACAGAGACTATTTCTCCTACACCGAGTAGCCTTTGTGTCTTTGACTGTTTGTGTGTACCTACTTTTATGCTCCCTATTTTGTTCCACTGACCTGTTTGTTTATTCTTTTAGCTGTTTTGATTACTATAGCTTTGTAGACGTCTTAAAATTTGGTTAGTTTTCCAATCTTATTCTTCATTTTCACTGTTTTTTCTGTTCTGGGTCCTTTTCCTTTCCATATAAACTTCAGAATTAGTTTTCATTATCCACAAAATAGTTTGCTGGGATTTGGATTGTGATTGTCTTTAATCTATAGATGTTTGGCATGAAGTCAAAGATTACCAAGCATGAGAAAGAGCAGTAACACACAACTCATAATGAGGACAAAATGTTATAACAACTGATCTGAAATACTGTTAAAGTTACAGATGTTAGAGTTGGAAGACAAGAATATTAAAACAGGTCTTATAATTGTATTCCATATGCTCAAAAAATTAATACCTTTAAGATATATACATATATCATAAATATAAAAATCACAGGTCTGAGATAAATAAGTATAGCATGACGTGGACTTAGTTGTAGCTTGGAAAATGCAGAAGAAATATTAATGAACGAAATAGAAGCTATCTAATATGAAACACAATTTTTTGAAAGAAAAGAACAGTGAATCAGTGAACTCTGGTGCAATATGTAGTAGCCTAATATATATGAAATTGGAATCCCTGAGTTGGAGTAGAAGAAGAATACAGAAAAAAATAAATAATGGACATTTTTTCAAATTTTGATAAAAAATATGAAACAAAATCCAAGAAGCTCAAAGGACTCCAAGCGCATAAAAAAGGAAGAAAACTACACCAAGAAGCATAATAAGCAAATTATTCAAAACCAGTGATAAAGAAAAGAATCTTAAAATAACCAAAGGAGAAGAAATAATGCTGCACAAAATCAAAAATAATAATAGTAGCACATTTCACATCAGGAATATATGCTATCAATGTAGATGCAAAACTTCTAAAAACAAAATAGAAATTTGAATTGAACAGTATATAAAGAGAATATTTTTGACTATGGTTTACTTAGGAATGCAAGTGTGGTTTTAGCATTTGGAGATCATTCAATGTAATTCACTATATTAACAATTTAAAGAAATCTATATGATTATCACCATGGATACATAAAAGCATTTGAAAAAATTCGATATCCATTCCTGATAATTTTTCTCAGCAAAATTGGAATGTAAGGCAGCTTCTTCAAACTGATAAAAGATGTCTATGAAAATTAGAACCTCACACCATACATGGCTGAATCCTTTTCTCTTAAGGTCAGAATCAATACAGAAATGTTTGCTATCACCATTTCTGTTCAACATTGTGCTAGAGGCTCTAGATAAAACATTAAGGCAAAAAAGAAAAGATCAAATGCATCCTGGTTAAAAATATAATATAAGATTATCTTTTTGCACAGATACCATATTTACCTACATAGAATAATTCTATGAAATTTATTTAAAAAGCTATTAGAAATAAAAGTAGTTTATTAAGTTGTAATGTCTAACAACATTTTTATGCATGATAAATAAAAAATCAGAATTTGAAATAAAGATTATTCTTTACAATATCATCAAACTATGACATGCACGGCACTAAATCAGATGAGAGATATGAAAGACCTGACATTGAAAACTTAAAAATGTTGCTGAAAAAAATTTTAAAAAGATCTAAATCATTGGTATGTCTTTCCACGTAAATGTGTCAAATGACTCAATATTGTTATGGTGTCAATTATCACAGTATTGATCAATTCTTTCTACAAAAGAGCAATCAAAATCTAAGCAAAATTTCTTATAGAAATTAACAAAACAATGCGTAAATTTATATGAAAATGCAAGTGATATAGAATAGAATAGTCAAACTAACTTGAAAGAGAATAAATTTGGAAGATGGATACCATCTGATTCCAAGATCTATTATTAAATTACTATAATCTAGTCTATGTGGTATAGTATAAATATATATAAATAAATCCATGGAACTGCATATAGAGCCCAGAAATAGATCCCCATACATTGGACAACTGATTCTCAACATACACGGTAAGGCAAGGTAGTGAAGAGAAGATAGTTTCTTCAACTAGTGCTGTAACAATTAGATATCCATATGTAAGCAATCAAACAAAACATTTATTCTTTTTTTTTCTTTTTTGAGACCGAGTCTCTCTGTGTTTCCTGGACTAGAGTGCCTTGGTGTCAGCCTAGCTCGCAGCAACCTCAAACTCCTGGGCTTAAGTGATCCTCCTGCCTCAGCCTCCTGAGTAGCTGGGACTATAGGCATGTGCCACCATGCCTGGCTAATTTTTTCTATATATTTTTAGTTGTTCTATATATTTTTAATTTCTTTCTATTTTTAGTAGAGACAGGGTCTCACTCTTGCTCAGGCTCCTCTCGAACTCCTGAGCTCAAATGATCTGCCCACCTTGGCCTCCCAGAGTGCTAGGATTACAGGCATGAGCCACCACGCCGGGCCCAAACAAAAAAATAAACAAGCAACTAAACAAAACTTCTCCCATCCGTATGCAAAAATTAACTCGAAATTGATTTAAGACCCAAATATAAAACCTAAAAGAATTAAATTTATAGAAGAATTCATAGGAGAAAACATCTGTGACCCTAGGTTAGACAAAGATTTCTTAGATACAACACAAATAAGATTCATTGAAATAAAAAGAGGATAAACTGAGCTTTATCAAATTAAGAAATTCTGCTATTCTAAAAATACCACTTACAGAATTAAGACAAATCACAGATAGAGCAAGAACATTTGCCAATCATATCTGATAGAAAATTTGCCTAGAATATATAAAACTCTTCAACAATAACAATCATGTCTATAATAATTAAAAATTTTTTAAATTTGAAAGTTTAATAATTAACATTTTTAATTTTTAAAATGTGAAAAACATTAGACACTTTATGAAGGTGGTGTAATGATAGCAAACAAATACATGAAAATATACTCAACACAGTAGTCAGTAGAGAAATGCAAATTAAAACCACAATGAGGTGTCACGTACCCACTAAAATAGCTAAAATTAAAAAGACTGGCAATGCCAAATACTGGCAAGGTTATGGAGGAATTGAAGCTCTTGTCTACTAATAGTGTGAAAGAAAAGGAGTTCAGCCGTTTTTGAAAAGTTTGGCAGTGTATTTAAACATTACACAGGAACCTACCTTATGATGAAGACATTCTACTCTCAAATATTTAACCTTGAAGGGGGTAAAAGGCTTCTATTTGTACAAAGCATTGTACAAGTATATTGACTGCAGCTTTATTTGTAATAGCCAAAAAACAAAAAACAACAAAAAAACTGGAAACAATCTAAATATCCCTAACAAGTGACTGAACGATCGGATTTTCACATATTCAGGCAGTAGAACACTACAGAACAGTAGTAAGGAGTGGACTACTGATACTCATATTTGGGATGAGTCTCGTAATAATTATGCTCCATGAAATAAGTGAGAAAAAAAGCATACGTCTTTTATGACCCTGTTTCTATAAAATTCTAGAAAATGCAAACTAATCTATAGTGACAAAATCAACCACCAGGTGATTGAGAACAGCATTCAGTAGGAAGGGAAGGAAGAGCATGGTAAGGTCAGGGAGAGACAGGAGGAGGCCTGGGGTGGAGCAGATGTTCTCTGTCTTCAAACTGGGGATCATTGTAAGAGTGTATATGTCTGGCAAAGCTTATCACATTGTATACTTTAAATATGTACAATTTATTTTGAGTCAATTATATCTCAATAAAGCTTTTTAAAATATTATAACAGATTTGGGTTCAAATATATCATCTGTATCAAGTGATGTAAATGGAAAAAGCCCTTTTATTAAAAGTGAATTATTGTCAAATTAGCTCAATAAGTAAAACTCAACTGTGTGCTGTTTATAAGAGCCAAGTGATTCAGATAGACGTAACCTAAAAAAAAAAGATGGGCAAATATACCTGGCATATGCAAAAAACAAACAGAAAAAATAAACCACACAATTATTCGCAGGAAACCCAGTATCAAAAAATTTAAATTACATGTTAAGTATTAAATGAAGGAAATGAACACTGAACAATGCTAAAAGTTACCATTCACCTTGATGTATATCTATGCACCAATCACTTGCTGTCAAAACTATGAAACAACAACAACAAAAAAAACATAAAATGAAAGAAGAAATAGGCAGACAACATTCACAGAACCAGATTTTAACATCCCACTTAGCCCATAAAAGGTCAAAGTAACAAGAGTTTAAGTATAGATATATAAAATGTTATCAGTATAATCAAAATGTACACTTTACACATAAACATATAGATATTACATAGCTTTAATAAAGAATAAAATTTCTCTCAGTGCATATAAAACATTCACAAAAATTGATCAGATTTTAGAATAACCAGGAAACCTCAAAAATGCCATTATTCAGGAGTAATATAAATAATATTTTTTAATTATAGTTAACCTAAGTGTTAATGGCGAAAGTATAAAAAACAGGAGATTAGTCCATTGAAAACTGGAGAAAAAAACTACTAACCAATTCCGGAAAATTAGTTAATAGAAACTAAAATTGCAGCATTTCTGAGAAGTGATGGCAATACACCCCTGTCTGAAGCCGCCTTTACAATGGTTAATTAACAACGGTGCAAGGCGAGAAATGTGTGGTAAGGGCCTAACTAAAAATGAGGCGCAGGCCTCGCTAAACATAATGATAATAATTCGCCACTGTCCCCTGTTTGCTTCTCTGTAATTGCCACTCCAGAGCCACATAGCTGGTGGTCATAAAGATTCTTAGCTTTCTCCATAGATAACATTACCTTTTGGAAACCTGGGGGTAGTTTCTGAGATATCTTCCAGGGCCCGCATTCCAGTGCAGCGGCTGACCCACCCAGACCAGCGGCCCACACGAAGGAACTGACTCAACTGGTCTAGTGACCCCCACCCAAGAACCTGGTCAGCAAAGAAGACAATTTCTACA
>CAUYRT010075109.1:0-46283 GCA_963574885.1 Lepilemur ruficaudatus
TAGCTGGGACTACAGGCATGTGTCACCATGCCCGGCTAATTTTTTCTATATATTTTTAGTTGGCCAATTAATTTCTTTCTATTTATAGTAGAGATGAGGTCTCGCTCTTGCTCAGGCTGGTTTCGAACTCCTGACCTTGAGTGATCTGCCCGCCTCCGCCTCCCAGAGTGCTAGGATTACAGGTGTGAGCCACCACACCCGGCCATCTTCACCTTTTTCTTGTTCCTGTAACCCCCCCTCACTGCCTGTACCCATCCCTCCCCTCCCCCACACAGTATTTCCTCAGAGGGCCAGTCCAGCAAAAAAGCTCAGTCACTCAACCAACATGCACCAAAAGCAAATTCATAATATGTATCAAAAGCCTGAACAACAGTCTTACCTTTAGGCATAGTAATTGACTCATGTAATCGAACTCATGGGTATAATTCAAAATTCATTAAATTCCATGCACAAATGAGTTCATTCACAACAGTGCTATATAGGGTTCAAAAAGTTGGAAATATACTAAATCTCTAAGACTAGAAGGATTATCTGCTCGATATATTATCTACTCTTCCTAAAAGTGGAAAGATTTTTAAGCATAAAAAAGCTCTGTATAAATTATATATTTATTATTTCAAAATCTTAGGCTATATATTAAAATATATACATACACAAAAAAAGATTAGAAGAAAATATGACAAATATGAGTGGTTTCTCTGAATTGTAGGCCTATGGGAGATTTTTGTGGACTTTTAAAATATATCCTATATATTCAGAATTCAGATTCTGATATATATCCTATATATATAATATATATATATATCCTATATATATAATATATATCCTATATATTCAGAATTCAGAATTCAGTACAGAATTCAGTATAATAAATAAAGATATAAAGGAAAGTCTAAAATAATACGAAGCAAATGTGATGTACACATACCGCAAACAGTATTCAAGGTGGTTTTAGATAACACTTGAGTGAATATAGAGGAAGGGGGTGGTATTTTAAGAGTTTAAAATAGGTACATGTTAGTTTAAATACAAATACTGAATAAATAATTTAATGGTACACAAATATGGCAACTTGCAAAGGTAGTATATTAATGGCTCAAGTTTGGGGACTTTATCTTACAAGAGCTAAAATCAGGGATTTTACCAGAAGGAAACCACATACACAAATGCACAAACACTAAAGATTCCTTTTGCTTCAAATATATATATATGCAAATATATGCATAATTTTTTTTCTGGAAGAAATTTTAGGATACTTTCAGGAAGAGGGACTAGGGATATGTAAGATTCAGCTGTTATTTTTCTCCCCCTCAATCCCTCCCTCTAGCCTGGATGACAGAGCATGACCCTGTCTCAAAAAAATAATAACAGTTAAAAAAAAATAAAAGTAGTTGTGTTTCTAACGTGTTGAGTTGGAGGTTCCTATGGTATCATCCCACAGGGGAATTTAGTATTTCTGAGAAAGGAGACAGGTGGAGGCTGGGGATGAAGACGTGGCGGTCGTCACCACAAGGAAGAAAGCAAAATCCACGTGAGAGGACAGCTCACCCCCACGGCGAGAGTTCAGAGCAGGAAGGGAGAGAATCCAAGGACGGGACACTACGCAACACGGACAGAGAAAGAAAAACCCACAAAAGAGACTGAGAGCTCAGGCTGAGGAAGACAGGTGGGGAGCCAGGACAGAGCGTGTCACTGACGCCAAGGTGAGAACTTAGAGAAGAAGGGAGTGGCCCGTCTTCTGAGGGAGTCTGAACGGTGGATTTCAGATATCTCTTCAACTTCTAAAGTTTCTTGAATCCCAAAATTGGGAATCCTAACTTGAAAAGTCAATGGCTTACGTAGAATTCTTCAAAGATATCCTGAACAGGTATTTTCCTAACTCTAGAAGAAATCTTCTACAACACTCTCATTTTATTAAAAAAACCCCAAAATCCTCACAAGCCAAAGCATTAATAGATGTTATGAGTGTACAATAGCTAAATATTATATTTTGCTCTGGAAAAGTTTGCCTGTGGCATCAGGTTAGGAACAGATATAGAATCCCTAATCCTCAGTAAATTTTGACTGCAGATTGGACAATTTGTGGAATTTAGATAAAAGGACTGAGTCCTATCTATGTTTCTTTTCCCTAAGGACTCCTGATAAAGTAACCTGATGACACAACACACTAACCTGTTAGGTACGTAGAGGCAGGAGACTTTCTTGTGTTGGGCAAGGTCCTCGAGTCTTTGGGTCAGCTGAGCCTTCAAAGCACCCTGGGGAATAGGGCGAATCAGATCCTGATTTCCCCAACACACTTTTCTGTTCAGAAGCATAAAAATAAAATGATAAGAAATTCACTGCTGATACAAATCTAAGAAATGGCTCTTGACCGCTTCTGTACTGATTTTCCTTCATTTCGAGAACTCTCTCTAACACAGAACTTTTTAATTTCCAGGTATCAGAAATGGATAAACTATATTTATGGAAGTTAAAAATAAGAATATAAGAAGATTGTTTTATTTATTGTCTTAAAACGTGGTGACCAGAAATGAACCTGTTAGAGATAGTTCTGTTTCTGCCATCAAGTAAACACCGTCATTTATACTCTGGTTGGGCACGCCAACTACGCTATGCTCCCATGTTGGGTAACAAGTGGTCGGAAAATAAAATAGTAACAGGATTCTATGAATAGCTACCCTTTGTGGACTCTTCACCATGTGCCAGACACTGTGCTAAGTCCTTTACAGACATCAGTTCATCTAGTCTCAACAGCCCTGAGAAATACGTATGGTCTCTGCGCAGGAGATGAACAGAAAAGGGGAAATCAGTACAGGATTAACCTGGAAAGGCACAGACAGCCAGGAATGAGGCACGTTCCATGTTGGGGTCACAGAGGGAAATGGGAACGATCGGCTCTTGAACCAGGAATGTTTGGGTGGGAGTGGCAAGACCTCTCGAGAGGTAACTAAGTAACATTGCTGGAATGGGTAAGGAGGGCAGAAGAAGCTGAGGAGGAAGAAAAAGGTATCTCAGTAACCAACTTTGTACATAATTCATTTTGCCAACTAACTGAGCTTATCCCTTTAAAAGGCCCCAGGTTTTCTTTTTTTCAACTTTTCTTGTATTTTTGGATATAATCTTTCTTTCTCTGCTCCAGAAACATCAGCCAGGGTCATTATTAGAAATATTAATGAATGAATATCCCCACCCACTACGTTCCACTGGTTCCATTTCCTAAATATTGGCCACACTACCGCCAATGATCTTTCTAAATGCAAATCTGATCAAGTTACCTCTTTGCTCAAGACACTTCAAAGGTTTCCAGAGACTTTAGAATAAATTCCTAACTCCTTACTGTGGCTTACAAGATCTCCACAATTTTGACCCAGAGTGCCCGTCTCTCCAGCCTGCATATTCTTTCAGATCTTGTCTTAGTCTTTTGGAGATTTCCCCTTGCATAGTTCGGTGCCATACACAAGAGGTGCTCAGGAATGGTTTGATGGATGAAGAAATGGTGAAAACCGGAGATTCACCTGATAGTGACATGCGGCCGAAGGTATCAGAGAGGAGAGGACAACCTCAGGGAGAACAGAAGTGAGGAAGGCCAGACGGGGGGCCGCAGTGGGGAAGACAGCAACTACGTCCCCAGAGAAGAGAGAGGTGGGTAGAGGCGAGAGCACCATGTAATGGAAGCCAAGGAGAGGAAGAGCTTGAGACAAGATGCATCACATATATCAAAAAGCATCAAATATAATTTAGACATCAAAAAGGATGAAAACTGAAAAAATAAAGGACAATGGGATTCAGCCAGGTGATTATCAGTGGTAATAATAAAAAGAGTGAAAATATGTTGTTGGATAGGGATAAATATAAAAGTTCAGGTGAAGGTAGGCTAGGAGGGTCAAGGACTAGGAAGCAGGTGTGATGGAAATATATATATATAAATGGGTTTTTGCATTCACTGTTTCAAATTCAAAGCAAAAGTTACCTTAGACACCACAATTAAATCAAGCACATAAAATGTGGTCCTGATGAGGATGCCTTCTGAGAACGGAACCCTCATGAGACTATTAGCCGCTTAAAAATGTTGGCCATAAAAACTAGAAAACACATAGTATGAACTAAAAACATTGGGGATGATGTAAAAGGCAGGAGACCTGGCTCAAAATAAGTTAGAAGAAAAGGATCAATGCGGTGAGAAATAGCAGAGAATCTGCGGTCTAGAAAAACATAGCTGCAAAGATCATCAGCTATGATGACACCACTGTACTCTACCCAGGGCAACAGAGCGAGACTATCTATAAATAAATAAATAAACAAATAAATAAATAAAATAAAAACAAATGATTTTGAATGTTTAAAAAAATTACTGGGGACTTATTTATGTCCCAGAATATGGTTTATCTAGATAAATGTTTCATGTGCATTTGCAACAAATGTACACAAAAGTTTCAAAGGAGTGCGGAGTCACACCCTGGGGTGGAAGTTCTCAAATCTGTCTGCCTATTAGAATCATCTGGGGAGCTTTTAACTCCCAAAGCCTAGGCTGCACCCCATATCAACTGAATCAGGATTTGGGGGAATGGGACGCAGGTATCAGTCAGTATTAAAGCTCCCCAGGTGATTCCAACGTGCAGACAAATTTGAGAACCACTGACAGAGGGTAACCCTTCCATGTGTTGACTATAGTAAGGTGGCAATATTGGTTCAGTGGATCCAGCTGAGTAGAGGTGGACAGATAGACCTGGAATGCAGGCTTAGTGGGCAGGTAAAAACAACACTTACCTATTTGATGTAACAGACACAATGATCACAAACGAGACCATATAATATTGCCTTACCTCTCTGGAGTTCCCCATTGCTTTTTAGGCCTAGAAAGATCTTGGATTTTCTTCCTAGAAAAAAAACTAACAAACATACCAGCTGATTAATTCAAAGAAAATACTTAAAAAATTACTTAAATCATTACATCAAATGATTCCTACTCAAACAAATCCCATTTGTGGAAAAAAAATGCTACAGTTTATGTGATTTGAAGAGTGCTAAAAGGCTCAAAGTGTCCAAAAATACTATGGATCTAAAATTCTCATTTCTAGAAGCACTAATATAGTAGATAATAAAATAAAGGCAGTAAGTAGGCAACAACGCAATGAGTATATTGTCTCCAGAAGACACTACGTAAAATGCACACTTGTTAATAGGAATAACCCTCAGTTGGCATAATAATTTCATTTGTAGATGGCTTGGTGGCACTGGATTACGAAGAGATTTTACAGATAAATTTCAGACAGAATGTCTGGCTTTGGCAAAACTATGAAATAAGCAAAATCTACTTTTGGTACCGTTAACCCCCTTTGTGTCCTGCTCTGCTCCTTTGAACCTTCCCTGATTGTTCTTTAATCCACCTGTAGTATGGAGAGTCTGTGCTCTCCAGGTGTCCCTGGGTTTCCCTGCATTTCCCAGCCTCCTCTGCAGTTGTCTGGGGCCAGTGACTAGTCACGTCCAACTTCAGCAGGAGCAGTGGGCAGCGCTTCCAGGGCAATGCACTGAAGAGCTGTAGGCCTCCGCCGTCTCTCACTGTCCCTGTTACACACGTATCCTGGAAGCCACACATCCTGCATGGCAGAGCTATAAGGTAGCGGAGAGCCAAGCAGCTCACACTACATGGTGGCAGGAGGGAAAAATAAACTTTTACTGCGTTAAGTCATTGAGAGCTCTGTGTTTTGTTTGTTACTGCAGCATTGCCTATCCAATGCAGACTAACGCACCACCTATGTAATTGTAGTTCATATTATAATTATTGATGTACTTGGTTGGAATCTGAAGGGCCCAATGACTAACAACCCTTTTTGCCCACCACCATTAGAAACCAACTGAAAAACAGGCACAAGAGTCAAACAGAATAAAAATATTATCTCTATTACTGATAAAACTATATTGAAGAGAGTGGTTTGAATCCCTAACACCTTTGAATTGAACATATGCTCCAAAGCTGCAAGTCTCCCCCTGTAGGGGCTAAGCTTGCTATGTGACAGAAAGCAGATCACAAAGATGCGTGTACAGACTGATGCCAACTGTAGATAGATAGGCAGCTGCCAAAAAGAAAGGACCCAAAAGGGACCAGTTCTTTCCCCCAAACCCATCAAACAGATGTCATTTCTGCCCCCTAGAGAGTTTAATTAAAGGCTGAGGCAAGAGGTCGGAGAATTATTCAAGGGAAGTTTCTGATGACAAAGAGGGAGGTGACAGGGAAAAGCATTCTCTGTAACACTTGCCTGAGCGCTTTACCAGGCTCCCAACTCTCTCTGTTAGAATAAGCCCCGGCCCTGACGTCAGGTGGGATTCAGTCCCTCACGCGGCACATGCAAACCACGATGGGAAGAAATGGCCACAAAGCTCCTCTCCGAAAGCAGGAGGCGAGAAGCGGGACAACAGTCGGCCACTCCCAAGGTTGCACGTTCACAGAAAGGGGCCACGGTTCTCCACCGTGAAGAACAAGCTGAAATCCTTCCCTCAGATCATCTATTTCCATGTCACTCTGTGTTTAATTCACTGGCGTTGCCCACATGAAGTGCCCTTTTATTACACTTGGGCAGGTTACTTAGCTCTCTGAATTTAAATTCATTCATTCAACAAATATTTACGCAGCATTTACTCTGAATCAAGTAGTATTCCCAGGTCGGTGTCCCCAAATCCTTAGGGGACCTGTGAAAGTAATAATGGGAGTCTGCAACCTTTTGAACATTTCACAGAGTTAAATGGAACCCGGCACCACCCACAATAAGGCAGTAGAAGCTACCCCAAATACTAAATTTCTTTCTAAACTATATCACCTCCCTATGTTACTTCGTACTGACAGAATTCTGATTAAAACTTATGTGTGTCTACTTTAAAAAAAATTAAGAAGTGTTTGTTTTGTGAACAACAACAAGGAAAAAAATGTTTCAAGACATGAGACTGTGGTAGTGGGTAGACATAACCAAAAGATTCTTTGGTGGTGAAAATTTTGCAATCTGCTATATATGTGATATGATGCCACCCCCTGGCCATGCCTAGTCATGTTCATCTAGAAACAATGAAAATACTGTTCACTGCCAGGAAGAAAATCGACTTTCTTATCCAACAGAAGAACGGCTTTGCCATGCAGGTACAGCATGGTCCCTGCTGTGAGAGCCTGTGCCAACTTTCCAGGGAGGGCGGCTTGGTGGGAAGAAAGCAAGCCACAGTTGCAGACAAAACATCTCATTATACAGTAATCTTCTAAAGCAAGTTAGCTCCTGACTTCTATCATCACCCCACCCAAGATTCCCCTTGCTACCTTTTCCTTACCAGCAACATAACAGGGTTTTTTAAAATTCAGTGTATCATTTTGTGCAGACTCTTGACAGTTTTCTAGTTTATTCCTGTAGATACTTAAATTGGGTTGTTATTTCAGCTGCGAGGAATCTCATTAACATTTGCTAATTCTCTACGAAGGTCTGACTAATACCTTTTCATTCACTTTTTATGCATTATGTTCCCATAGCTACATCTCCAACCTACATCTATCTCTTAATCTTAAAATGAAGACGGGTTTCCCATCTCTCTTGGGAACTGTATTACCTCACACTGTCTTATGTTCCTGTTCAGATACAAAAGAATATAGTTAAAGGGTTTTAACTCTTGAGGGCAATTTTTTTTAAAATGAGGATTACATTGCCATCCAACGTCTTCATTGACAGTTTCCTATGGTTTTTCAACAGCTAAGAAAGTCTTTGAAATCCTTACTTTGGGTACACAGCATTAAATACATGTTTATATAGCAACAATTATGGAACTGATTTCAGGTCTCTACTGATGGGGCAATCTAATTATTCTCTTTCAGACAGAATGCTCTTTTATATTTTACTACCTTGCTTATATTCAGAAAATATTTTCTTTCATAGCTAATTAGGCACAGCACATTTGTATAAGAAAGAAGTTTTTAGAGGATACAGAGGATAATGAAGATAGTACAATTTCCTTACACAATCAACTCCAAATTAACCAATCAAACAGAAGCAATAGCAGTAAGAAATCATAATAATAATCGTAAAAATGTTTTAACTTACTAAGCCCAAACTATTTTCACTGTCTAGCCACAGGAGAGTTTGCTCAATCAGTATACATTATTTATTCGAAGTAATGTGGTATTTTGAGTGGATACTTGGTAATATTCAGTAAGCGTTAATTCTACCCACTCTACTATTTAGCTGTCAAACCACCTTGGGAAAGCAGTATACTTTCTCTGAATTTCATTTTCTCTCAGTAACATTTAATTAATATATCCATCCTACCTACTTTTCAGAATTCTTGTGAGAAAATACTTTTTAAACAAACTGCAGAGCATTACACAAAAATGGAATAGTAGTGTTTACTGCATGAAAGAGAAGGAAAAAAAAACCGCCATAAAGCATAGCAAATAGAAAATACAAAATAAGCCGAATAATCATACATGTAAATAGGTTAAACAATAAAAATAAATATGAATGGTTTTTACTCACTTACTTAAAAAGTGGATAAAAACAAAATCTGGTAGTATTTACTTCTCACCTACATGAGGCACTGATATGAGCTGCTGGTATTTCTCTAATGATTCCCCAGGATGAGAATCTCCTCTTTAAAATGCTTGGGACCAGAAGTGCTTCAGATTTTGGATTTTTTTTTTTTTTTTGGATTTAGGAATGTTTGCATATGCTTAATAAGGTGTCTTGGGGATAGGACCCAAGTCTAAACATGAAATTCATTTATGTTTTATATACATTTTATACATATAGCCTGAAGGTCATTTTACACAATATTTAAAATAATTTTGTACATGAAACAAAGTTTGTATTAAGTATTCATGTGTGAAATTTTCTATTTGTGGTATCACGTCAGTGCTCAAATAGTTTCCGATTTTGGAGCATTTTAGATTTTGAACTTTCAGACTAGAATTATTTCCTCTTCTACCCACATCTTAGCCAAACCAAGGGTAAGCATCTATTTGCAGCATTTATTTGTGTACATTGCACGTGAACACACACACACACACTTTCTTTCCTTTTTTTTTTTTTTTTCACAGAGGGCACTTTCTTGAAATTTCATTAGCTACTGTACTTGAATTACAGGCAAGGGGGATTGGGATACCTTAATCTGGAGCTTCACAAAATCTATGACATGAGATTGTCAATGCAGAATCCCAGTCCCTTAAAGGTTCAGGCCCAGTGTGCAACAAACCTAGTATCTAGCAAACAAGTGACAAACCAAGTGAATATAAGAAGTGTTGTCCTACACCTCAATCCTCTTTCCCAATTTATCTTCCTTCATTCCTCTTCCCACAGGAATCGTGATTAGAAAAGGGCCTTATGACAAAAGGAAAAGCATTGGAATCACCTTCTCAAAAACCTTGAGATGGAATTTCACTTCAAAAGCCCCAGAATAAGTCAGCCCATCCAGCATGGCTGGCCCACCGGTTTAGGTCTGTGAGAACAGTACTATAGCTACAGTCTTACCATGTCTTTGTAAAGCCACAGGAGACAAGATTTGCTAAAAGAAAATAAAAGTAAAAGCAAAAATTAGATTCAACGGGAATTTAAGATACGATAAAGATAGCATCACAAATCAAAAGAGGAAGTAGCTAGGAAAAAATAACTATTTGGAGAAATGGTCAAATTAAATATGTCATACTATGTACAAAAACAAACCAAACGTAAATCAAGGGGCTAAATATTTTTTAATTAGAGAAAAAGTATAAAAGAGAATTATTCTTCAGAAAAGAAGAGGTTACCTTCCATGCACGCTCTTAACAAGAACCCATCTCACGAGCCACTTTCTCAATTACTTTACTTTCCCAACAAAGAACTGGTCAGGAAAAACATATTAGCCTGCAGCCGCTTCAGTAAATGCTAGAATGGGAAAATTACAGAGTTCTCTCTACCAACATTACTGTTTAAAAGGGGGGAAGGGTTAAGAAATTTAAAACAACTTTAGTAATTATTCTTGGGGACATGATCTTATAATCATGAGTGCTGAGTGTTGCTCTAAACAAGTTTTAAAAATTGTATGAAGCAAAACAAACAATACACAAAGAACATCGTGATTGTATTGTAAAAACAAAAGTACACCTACAGGATGATTTTTTTTTTTAAATTCCTATTCTTGCATTATATGAAAGAGTTCTTTTTTATTTTTTCCTTCCTTTTTTTTTTTTTTATAAATGGGTTATGGGGGAATGGGTACGTGAATGGGTTCTGATGGCTTGTAACATATTTTCCAGTGACTGCATCGAACACAGGTTCAAAGGGGACCTGTCTTACTCCTAATAAAATAATGGAACTTAAGCAATGAGCAAGACTGGTGAAAAACAGGTGAAAAGGTGATGGGGAGCTTTAAAATGGGGAGAACTTTAAAATGGAGGCATCTGGCCCAGCACAGTGGCTCATGCTTGTAATCCTAGCACTTTGGGAGGCCAAGGCGGGAAGATCGTTTGAGCTCAGGAGTTCGAAACCAGCCTGAGCAAGAGTGAGACCCTGTCTCTACTAAAAATAGAAAGAAATTAATTGGCCAACTAAAAATATATAGAAAAAATTAGCCAGGCATGGTGGCTCATGCCTGTAGTCCCAGCTACTTGGGAGGCTGAGGCAGGAGGATGGCTTGAGCCCAGGAGTTTGAGGTTGCTGTGAGCTAGGCTGATGCCACAGCACTCTAGCCCAGGCAACAGAGCAAGACTCTGTCTCCAAAAAAAAAAAAGAATTGCCCTCACTACACAAGACACAGGCCTGCTGAGGTTTTGTTCTGCTTTTCTAAGTGGGGGGAAAATATCAACATAAATCTTTCCTCCCAGTGAAAGACCTGAGGATGAAGTTAATTCATAATGAAGACTATTCATATATCAAGACATAATTCATTAAAAATCTTGTTGAACACAATGTTCAATGACCCTTCTGTATTAGAAACTCAAGTTAAGGTGTCAAAGGCTAATGTCTGAAAAACCAGGGAGGAAAGGATAGTTAGGAGAGGTGAAAAAAACTCTTCAAAACCCATAATGTTTAAGCTCGATCTGACTTGGCATGTAGGATGTGAGCCCCACCTACAGCATCTGGTTTTGCAACTGATATTTAATGTGTTTCCATTAAACTGCGGGGGGCACAAAAATGAAAGGCACAGATTCTGCCCTCCAAGAAACAGGAGTTGCAGAGAAGAGAGACGGCGGGAACAGGATAAAATGTACATGGGAGTGAGGACATAGTGCCAAGAGGGGGGCCCATCAAGAGCATGCTCTGAGAGTGCAAAGATGAGGGCATAAGGGGCTCAGAGAGGGCTTCAGGATTTGGTCTTGGGAGACACAAGATAAGAAAGATTACAGAGATTTGGTTCCTTTCTTGTTTCTATCTGGAACTTCTAAGGACTTTTAAAGGCAGGTTTCCACTTAGCAATTGATGTAGCAAAGGTTACACGTTTATATTGAATATACTAAGCACATTATAGATATATATAAATATGTATATATTAAGCAGAACAATACCTAGTTCTTATATGTATTTATTTAATCCTAACAACCATATGAGGTATTTTTAAAGATATTCACAACAAAAATTCAGAAAGGTTAAGTACCTTGCCTAGAGTCACTCAGCTAAAAAGTAACACTCAGAATTAGTACTCAGGTCCAAATGCCAAGTCTGATGCTATTGTTTCATCTGTGCCACCATGATTCCAGGTACACCTACCCCTCCAGTGGATTTTTTAGAGCATCCAAAACCCACCTTACAATCTCCTACAATTTACAAACTGTAGTGTAATACTTATCATGTAATTATTTGTTTATATACATCCCCCCCCATTAGACTGTGAGCTCCTTAAGGACATCCTTCACATTCATATTCTGGCACTAGATATGCACATAGGAAGGCTGAACAAACAAGCAATGTGCACACTAAGCTGAATGGCTCGTGGCACCCAAAATGCCAGAGAGAGCCTGCTTCAGCTAGAAAGTCGTCAAAGGGTTTTTGCTCACTTAACCTCTCTGACCCTCAGTTTCCTCATCTATTAACAGGGATGATAATGATACCTATTTCATAAAATTGTTTTGATAATTGAGTTAGATAATATATGCTAAGTGCTTGGCAGTGCCTGGAACGTGCTAAGTATGCCACAAAGGCAGGCAAATAATCTCTAACCTCCAATTTAAGATAAAAGGGAGGTGTGCCAGACCTCACCTTTAATCTGCTAGATTAAAAATCTGGAAACAGATAAGATATATTACATTTTAAAAGGGTACAAAATGGCTGGGTGCAGTGGCTCATGCCTGTAATCCTAGCACTCTGGGAGGCCGAGGTGGGAGGATCCCTCAAGGTCTGGGGTTCGAGACCAGCCTGAGCAAGAGTGAGACCCCATCTCTACCAAAAAATAGAAAGAAATTAGCTGGGCAACTAAAAATATATAGAAAAAATTAGCCCGGCACAGTGGCACATTCCTGTAGTCCCAGCTACTTGGGAGGCTGAGGCAGGAAGGATGGCCTGAGCCCAGGAGTTTGAGGTTGCTGTGAGCTAGGCTGACGCCACGGCACTCCAGCCCAGGCAACAGATTGAGACTCTGTCTAAAAAAAAAAAAAAAAAAAAAACAAGGAAGAGGAAAACAGTGGTGCAGATCTAGATATACTGATGTAGAAAAACTTTTAAGACATGTTTAAATGTAAAAAGTATGTTCCAAAACAAGATGGATACGCATGTGTGCATATGTAATTATATATGTATATAAATGTATAGAAAAATACCCTGAAATATACAGGAAGTGAGATGGGAGGCATGAAGAAGTTTCTGATATTTGAATCTTATGGAAATACATTCATGTATTTTCATTAAAAGCAAAAACAGCATTGAGTTTAGTTGATAGTAATATACCAATATTGCTTCCTTTGTTGTGACAAATGTTTCATAATAGCATAAGATATTAACAATAAGAGAAACTAGGTACAGGGTATATAGGAGCTCTCTAGTCTATCCAAAACTATTCCAAAAGAAAAACGTTTTCTTAAAAATGCAATACTATATACAGCACAGAACTATTGTTACTTTGAAGAATATGTCCACATATGTATATATTAATATATATTCATTACACCTTAAAATGTTAACGATGATTCTGAGTGGTAAGATTCCAAAATGATGTTCATTTCTTTGTACCTTCTAGATCAGTGGTTCTCAAGGGTGGTTGCCACATCAGCAGCAACAGCAGCATCTGGGGACTTGTTAGAAATGCAAATTCTCAGGCCCCACCCCAGAGCTACTGAATCAGACACTCTAGAGGTGGGGCCAGTTGATCTTGATGCAAACACAACTTTGAGAACTGTTCTAGATCACAGAAACTGGTTTTGTAACAAGTGCCACTTTTATAGTCAAAACAACAGAACAATGACACTTGAAAAAGGGGTCAGTATGTTGATGGATGAACAACATTTTAAGAGCCGACACATGCCCAAACACAGCACGTGCAGTGGGAGGCAGGCACAGGCTAGTCCAGAGCTCACACTGACCTGCTCTGTCCCAGCCAGCCCCAAGTCAGAATCCATGCAGGCCCCTGGGATACCTACAGACACTAATCTCAGACAAACAAGTCTGGCATGGTTTTTTATTTCCTTGAAAAATTTTTTTATTGTAAGATAGAAGTTCGTTGGCTGAGATTACAATCTTCATCTTCAAATGTATGGCCTCCAGTCTCAATTTTATATGAATGGCACCAGCCAGGGCATGACAACTAAGATGAGTAGAGACTCATCTTCACAATTTAAAAAGAATCCTAAACCTGTATGTAGTAACAGCTCACATGAATGAGCTGCCATGTTAAGTTATAAGCCCTGGCTTTGGGATGGCCCCTCAATGTCCTTCTTTGATCCTATACTGTGGTCCAGGAGTATTTATAACCCCCAGCTGGCTTCTTCCCTTGCAGCTATATCCTTAGACTCCACAGAAAGTACAGGACTCCCACTTAGTGTAAAAGACCCATGAAGTTTTTATTTCAGCTCTACTTTCAGAAGCATTCAAGGGAGTGCTTTTGTCTATTAGCAAACTATGAAAGCAGTGGTAATGCACAGAAATCCAACCTTAAAAAAATCACTAGGTCTTAGAGCCAATTAATTTATTCCCACTCTGTGGATGGAAGAGCCAAGGTGGTTTAGAGCAGAAGAGCAAGTGAAAACCCATCAGAAGTGACCCGCCCCCCCACCAAGCAGCTACTAAGGGCACTTTCCAGGCCCAGGCTGCAGGGACCACATCCCCAGGTACTAAGCCTGCTGCTCTGCCAGGGCAGCCAATGAGGGGCCCTCAGGATCCCAGGAGAGGTGCTGAGGCCCTGGGAGCTGAAAGGAGTCAGGGCTGGCTGCTGGTGTACTTCTGGGCAGCGGCTGGCACCTCATCGAGGTAAGGAGACCATACAGGTGTAGCATGTGGGTGGGCACAATGGCCACAGTACCCAAGTTGTATAGGCAGAGCTACGATGGACTGAGATGGAAAGACAGCTAGCTCTGAAGGCTCTGAGTGTGGGGCATAGCTGAGTCAGGGCAGGACTTTCAGGCAGAGGACAAGGAAAATAAGCTGCAGTGCAGGCAGGAGACGGTTCCCTGATTAAGGACCTAGGGCTGAAAGACCTTAGCATGATCTTGAGAGCACCAGTTAGCAGAGACTCGCGATGAAGGCCCCAAGGTGAAAGAAAACTGTGGTACTTGGGAGGGAGTGATCAAACGACTCAGAGAAACCTATGCCAAGGAGAATACGAAGAGTCTAGCTTCCTAAATTACCTTGACCATGAGCTCCCCTCACACTGCAGAGGTCACTAGAAAGACTATCGGGGGGTTCAGTGTGCCTTGATGGTGAAGGACGAAAAGTACAGGCAGCACTTCTTGAGGCAAAAGCATCATCCACTCCCCTCCCCCTGCCCCTTGGGTTAGTGGAGTGGTTTGGAAGTCAGGTAGGGGAGCCACTTTGGAGACCCTAAGAGAATACTTTGTTGCTGGTGAAAGTGACCCTGTATCAGATTTAGGAAAATGGATTTCCTCATAAATCACAGAGAGAGTACTGTACAAAATCATTTTCTGCAGCCAAGACAAGTTGGAATCGAACAAATCTTTGAGAAGATGGGAGGTGGTGGCAGACTGACCCAAGGTGGCTTGGGAAGACGTGTCAGGAGTGTCAGCGTGGGCACCTCACCCACACATCACTTTAACAGCAGACAGACCAGCCTCCAAGTGCAGGAAGACAGCAATCTCAACCTAAAGGAATGAAGCCTACTGAGGATGTTTCAGGCGAAGAACCTAGAATGAGAGAAATGAGCCAAGGATATGGGCAGAGCACTCAGAAAGCAAAGCCACAGAAGAGCAGGTCAGAGTGGAATGACTGAAATCTGATGAAGAGCAGGTTTACCACACAGGACCCAGGGTGGGTTGCCCCCGCAGGGCCAGAGCAGGTCACATGACTGGGGCACTCACAGTGGTGCCTCTAAGGGCAAAGGGTAGGCACAGGCAAGCTTAAAAACCTTCCGCTAATGGATTGCTGGGCCTGTGTCTCAGGTTGAAGGAATTGAGCTATTCAGAAATTCTGTTCTAGAAGAGCCTCATTAGGAGAAGAGGACAGGAAGAATCCAGAATCATGAAAGGCATTCCAGAGAGTGGAGCACTATCTGAAGCTTCCAGGAGAGAAGCGAAATCCAGGGGCTCAAGATAAGGGTCCAAATCATAAGCCACGACGGGGCTTTTGTCACCATGTACCTACCATACTCTACATTCAGAGAAGCCTGGGCCAGTCAGTCAAGTCAACAGGTGTATGGGGTAATCCCATTTATGCAAAACCACATGTGAGTATCCATATATGCACAGAAAAGAAAAATTAGTCATACAGCTGGTCCAAGTGGTATCTACAGGAAGAAGAGGATGGGAGTGTTTCCCGTTTTTAATCTACATACTTTTTCACTGTTTAGATTTTAATGAGTATGTCTTCTTGCATTATAGGAATAATTCTTTAAAACAATTTTTTTTCTCTACAAAATTTAAGGCCAAGAGTAGAGGAGAGTCGAGCAATGGCTATCAATGAATGGCTTTTGACGCCAAGTTTCAATGCACCTCATCAGCTCTTTTTCCAAAGGGTATTTGAGAGTAAATAAGAGGCAGAGAGAAATGGCCACTCCAAAGCACTCTATATAGAAACAGGCTAAAATGTTATGGGGCCCTCTCGCCCGAGAAGCCATTAGGCGAGACAGTTCCAAAGCAGCTAGGTGGCAAAGAAAGCACTCCAGAGGAGCTATTCAAGAGTCCCCAAGATCTTCCCATTTGTAAGTTTGAAAGTACTTTTGTTCTTCTCAGGGTTTAAGTTTCTGGGTCACCCAGTCTTTTGTTAATAACCAGATGAGTACATCTGCAGCAGGGAGTACCCCCTTTATTCATTCCACCCCCCAAAATGAGGGACCTGGAGAGCACTAACATACCAGGTCCTTAAGCAGAAATCACTTGACTGTGTTTAATCGTACCCCACCATCACTCTGTCTTCACAGAGCACTCCAATGAGTACCCCAAAGAGGAAAAGAGGTGCCACTCACCACCATACATGGACATAATCATTACAGCCCTTTCCCCTGGATCCAGATTAAGTGGGGATACAGAGCCTGGGGGGAACATGAGGTTACAAAATATTAAGGGAGCAAACCAACTCTACACACTCACGAGGCCAGAGTTTCTTTGGACATAATCAAGAATCTTCCTTTGGTGTGCCCTAATGTCTATTCTCATCCTGTTCTAGCATCTCCTTGGAGGAAAAACAAAGCTCCACTGCCAGAAAATGTTCCGAGTAATTGTTGATAACAGATAATAGCAGAGGAAGCCCTTTGGTTAATGTTTAAACATGGCAGAAGCAATGTTAACTCCTTATTAGTTATTACGAGCACCAGGAGACTTGAACTTAGAACAATGGGCCAGTGGCTCATTGGGAACACCAACTGCTTCATTCAGGTTCAGGAATGCTCTTTATAAAAAACCTGAACACCACCTAAAACTCCTTTAAATTATCACACTGCTCAAACTTGATCTTTTTTGAACTACTATAATGTACAACCTCCCAGTTTTTATAAGCAGATTCCAATAATTTCTAGAGAAATAATGAAGAAAGGGAAGATCATGGTAGAGTTGGGATATAATTGAGAAGAATACAATTGCTCATGAGTTTAGATAATTATTTTTAAAACTGCAAGCTATTAAAATACAGCTTTGCTCTGAAAGGAAAGTCTGTATTCTAAAATGTCAGATGGTGTGCTTCAGAAGATTTGGCCACTATTATAGGTGGAACACACACACCACTTTGTCCTAATAAACGTTGGCAACCTTTGTTTCCATATAATTAGCAGTTTTGCTCTTTCATTAAGGTAGGAGGAGGGAGACGAAGGGGGCATGGGGAAGAGAAGATAGAACAGATTGTATCTCTCAGTCAGGACATAGATTAAAGATTTACAGCTGGTAAAGAGATGGCTACGGAGCTTCTGATGGGCAGACAGATAACTGGTGACCTTCTTCTGTGACAGTTCTTTATGGGAGCCAACCAAGGCCAGTAACACCCAAGACAAGGATTAAGGCAACACCGGTCAGCTCTGCCCAATTGCAGAAGCCCACCTCTCTGCCCAGTTGTACCTCTCGGCTACAGTCACTGCAGAGCAAACTGGCAATTTATCTCAGATCAGTAAGAATAACAGTATGACGAAAATTACAAGGACACTCACACAAGGACCCAGTGTTGCTGGGTGGCTACTACACTCTCATACTGCCTAAGATTCTGTACATGCCAACAGAGATCTGGTCATGGGGAAAAACGGACATTTTGCACTCACTCCAAAGGTAGCCAGCACCAGGAAAAGTCGGGTCCCCCTCCACTCATGCAGATCACTGATCAAAGATCAAAGAGGCAACTGGTTACATTCTTACTCAACAATGTTAAGTTGTTGGCTTGTTGTTGTTTTTTTAATTCAAACCAAAAGAGACCTTTGAGATACAGGGCTTGTTTCACAGGTGAGGAAACCAAGGCCAGGAGAGGAGACAGGCCTCCCCTCAGCTAAGATAAGCATCAGCTCTTCCACCTCCCACTGCCCACGCAGACCCCTGCTTTGATGTTTTCATTCTTGGTTACAAACAGGCACTCAGTGATGACTACAAGTGTCGCTGAACTGGTCCTCAGTGCTTGAGTAGGTTAAGGTTATCATCTGAGCCTTAGCTACAGGTGCCATACACCACACCTGTCTCTTCCATGGCCTTTGTCCCAACTTGACCCATCCCTGGCCAATGACCTGCATTATCCTTACCGTAATAACTCTCACAGGCTGCCTATAGGGATGCAGCACTGAGCTCAGCACATCCCCATCATGCTGTCTGCCTTTTCTACACATAGGAGCCTCGCCTAAATTTTGCCATTTGACCAAAACTTAGCTGTTCCCCAATCACATGTTCTCTTTACATGTCTTGTCCAGTGGAACTGGACAGAAAAGAGTCCTTCTAATTTCAGAAGGACAATGTACTAGAACCTCGGTTTCCCCAGTACAATGTTAGCTCCACAAAGGCAGGGAATTTTGTCTTTCCCACTGCAGTTCTTCATATGATACCTAGCATTGTTGGATGGACAGATGGACATATGGGTGGGTGGGTGGATACATGGACAGGTGGACAGGTGGATTAGGTTCCCTAACAAAGTAGTAGCCTCCTTCATTGTTTCCCCTTTTGTCAATTCTCATTTCAAAACAGTAATGCTGGCCTAACAGCAAGATTTGTACTACACTGATGACAGCCTTGGGCCAGTAATCCCAAGGTTTCCCTCACACTAACTGCCACACAATTTCAGTCTTCTTCAGGTTACACAAGTACTCACAAAGTACTTCACCTACTGAGCCAAGACTGGAGACTCTAACTTTCTTTAGGGGCAGTGGGAGGAAAGTTACAAAGAGCAATTGGAGCTGTTCCATTTTACCCAGGCTCAATTTCTTTAATGCCTAAAGTTCCACAATAAAGGGTCCTTCAAGGTATGACCATCAGTGCAGGATTTATCTAACCATTTGACAGCATAAGACTCTGGCAGACAGTGCCAATCTTGGTCAACCTGCTGATAAGTCACCAAAAGAACAAAAGTGGTATTGTGGCAAAAATAAATAATAGTTCTTACTTTCCAGAAGATCCTAAAATGTTGCACTGAAATGATTACTTTTCCTCCAGGGTGGTGCAATGTTCGCAATGCCATTTGCTTTGTATACACATCAAATCATGGGGAAAAGACTTTTGATGAGAACCCTGGCTGCCTCTTACGCTCTAGCCAAACCCCTGGCACCCCCGCCCCACTGCCTGCTCTCTGGGTTCATAACTGAGAAGCCAGTTATCTCCATTCACGCAAGACCCATGACAAAGACCCAGCCATGCGATGCGCCTTTACTGTCAGCATGGCAGGAGCCCAAAGCTGTTTCCTTAATGGTTGGTATACATTTGCATTGAGCAAGGCCTTCTCCATTCCTCTTCGGACCTAAAGCTCACACTGTGATGTTCAAGTGCTCTGTGGTCAAGATACAAGAGACAGCCAACACACCCTCAGAAGGGCAGATCTCAGGCTCAGCAATAGCCGACTCATTAATAACACAGCAGTATAAATGGAACATTTACAAAGACATTTCCTGTTATGTGGCCTACGTGTAACCTCCTCCGTAGTTAAGACAAGCATTAATGCATTACTGACACTTCCATTTGACAGATGAGCAACCTAGGGCTTGGGGCCACTGAGGGGCTTGCCCCAAATCCATGGAGAAAGCAACAGAACCGCGGTTTGGACCCAATCTTCCTACTCCCAAGGAGGCACACACTTAGGCCACCATCTTCCTCTGGGCCTCTAACTGGAACCTGTGCCCACTGCAGACTCCTGGCCAGGAAACTACTCCCTACGTGACCTCCACACACCCCTGCACCCACCAGCTGAGCTGTATGTGTTCCTAGATCTGTTTATCAACTCATCTCCTACAATTATGTAATTAAATTAAATATTAAACAATGGAGGCCGGGCGTGGTGGCTCATGCCTGTAATCCTAGCACTCTGGGAGGCCAAGGCGGGAGGATGGCTCAAGGTCAGGAGTTCAAAACCAGCCTGAGCAAGAGCGAGACCCCCATCTCTACTATAAATAGGAAGAAATTAATTAGCCAACTAAAAATATATAGGAAAAATTAGCCAGGCATAGTGGCACATGGCTGTAGTCCCAGCTACTCGGGAGACTGAGGCAGAAGGATCATTTGAGCCCAGGAGTGTGAGGTTGCTGTGAGCTAGGCTGACACCAGGGCACTCCAGCCCAGGCAACAGAGTGAGATTCTATCTCAAAAAAAAAAAACAAAAAAAAATGGAAATATAGTTTTATTCTATGAAAACTAAGTTGAATACTTCAGAAACAAAGATTAAATTAAGGCAAAGAACTAAAAAAAAAAAAAAAACTACCAAGAAGTAAGTGCAACTTTTGAAGATTCAAAAAAAGTGAAATTCGAGAAGGCACCTGTTGGCTTTACAAGTGTCAGTTAAATTTTTTGCTCTGCTTTAAAAAAAAACAATACACACACAAATGTAAATTGTAAATTTTAAGTGAGATAGGGTGGGGAACCTGCTGCCTTGGGGCCATATGTGGCCTTTAGATTGAATCCAGTTTTTATATAACAAATCCTTTTAATAAAGGGATTTGTTCTGTGAAGTTTGGATTTGGTAGAAGGGCCACACTTGACCACATGTGGCCTGGAGGCTGCAGGTTCCCCACCGTATCTGAGGCTAATGTAAGACTCTAAAGAGTGCAAATCTGCGGTCCTATTTGCAAAGGCCTTGAATGTCCAAGTCTTACAAGCTTTAATTAAAACTTAATTTTAAACTATCATTTTTTTTAAATCATTCCCTGCTTCAACTTAACTGACCTTTTTCAATTACTCAGCCATCTACAGGTCCTAACAGCATCAGATAACAAGGCTTCCACTAAAGTGTGAAAATCATGAAAAGGCACACACTCAGTTGCCATCTGCCAAATGATTTCAATCCCTTGGCCACTGACATTTAGAAATTTCTAGGTTCTCAAATTGGGACAGGTCTTAAAATAACTTAAAAGGAAATGTCCCTCCACAGAAATTTATCAGTAGTACAGTCAACCTCAGCTCAAAAATTAGTCCTAAAGAATTTCTAGAGCAATGGTTCTTAACTGAGGTCAACTTTGCCCCTCCTCGCCTCCAACGAGAGCGCAATGTCTAGAGACATTTCTAGTTGTCGTAACTGGGGAAGGGGTTTTATTACTGGCATCTAGTAGGTAGAGGCCTGGGATGTTGCCCAGTACCCTATAATACACAGGACAGGACCTAAAACAAAAAATTACACAGTTCCAAATGTCAACAGTGCGAAGGTGGAGAAACCTGGTCTATGGTATGGAAAAAGGAATCCCAAAACCTACAGATACTGTTACATCATCAGAGTCAGCCTCTGAACAAACAAAAGGAAGAGGTGATTTCTTCCTCTTGGTTCAAACATTGCTCAAAGGCTTCCTGGTATTCTTAATAAAACCCCAAGTCTCTCAGCAAGATTTTCAAAGACCACAATTTTTGCTTATGCAGTGAAACAGCACAATGGTCTTAGCAGTGTTTTTTTTACCTTTCATATTCCATGATACCTCCAACTAGCTCGTGGATGGTTAGAAAAGTGAATTAAAATATCTGTCCAAAGCTTAATTTTTAAAGAACAGAAGAGATGGAAAAGTGAAATTGGTTTGTCATGGTAGTAGAATTGTGGGAGAAATTTTTCTCACTATCATTATATTGATAGCATCTGTGTGCATCTATGCAATATAAATACTTTATAAGTTAAATACCTAATGGGAACATTAATGGGCCCTGGATTTTTTTAAAGCCAGCTATAAAAGACAATTCTGGAACAATTAGAGAAATTTAAATGTGGCAATTTCTTGGGTGCAATGATAGTACAGTGGTTAGGAGCATGTCCTTGGTCTTAGCACATATACATTGGAGTACTAAAGGGTAAAACATCACAATGTTAGCAACTTTCAAATGGCCTAGCCAAAAAAGGAGGTTAAAAGGAAACAAATTGAGCATATATAAGAGAGAATACATATTGACCAACTATTAACATTTTGCCACACACCAAACTATTCATTCAACTTGTCTATTGGCTTAAAAACTTCAAAATTAGGCCGGGCGCGGTGGCTCATGCCTGTAATCCTAGCACTCCAGGAGGCCGAGGTGGGCAGATTGTTCAAGGTCAGGAGTTCAAGACCAGCCTGAGCAAGAGCAAGACCCCTTCTCTACCAAACACAGAAAGAAATCAATTGGACAACTAAAAAATATATACATAAAAAAAATTAGCCAGGCATGGTGGCACATGCCTGTAGTCCCAGCTACTTGGGAGGCTGAGGCAGAAGGATTGCTTAAGCCCAGGAGTGTGAGGTTGCTGTGAGCTAGGCTGATGCCACGGCACTCTAGCCCGGGCAACACAGTGAGACTCTGTCTCAAAAAAAAAAAAAAAAAAAAAAAAAATGGAAGGCTGAGGCTCAAGGATCGCTCACGGCCAGGAGTTTGAGACTAGTGTAGGCAACACAGTGAGACTCCGTCTCTACAAAACATAAGAAAATTAGCTAGACACGGTGGTATGCACCTGTAGTCCTAGCTACTTAACAGGATGAAGAAGTAAAATCACTTGCGCCCAAGAGTGGGAGGCTGCAGTGAACTATGATCACATCACTGCACTCTAGCCTGGGCGACAGAGTGAGACTCCATCTCTTAAAAAAGGTAGGGAGGGGGCTGGTGGACAAAATTTAAATACAGATGAAGAGAGAAGGTAGGGAGACACCAATCAACTTGCAATTATCAGTGGATCATGGCTCTAGATCAGGGGTGAGGAACTTTTTCATGGCTGCATTAATTTAGCTGTATTCAAATAAGGCCAGATTCAAGAAACTTCAATTAGATATACTTAAAAATGTACATTATTTTGTAAAAATCTAACTACTGTGTACTTAATAATTTAAAAAATGAAAAACCATTTGCTTTTTGTTTGTTGTGCTTTGTTTTGTTTTTTTGAGACAGAGTCTTGCTCTGTTGCCCAGGCTAGAGTGCTGTGGCATCAGCCTAGCTCACAGCAACCTCAAACTCCTGGGCTCAAGCAATCCTCCTTCCTCAGCTTCCCCAGTAGCTGGGACTACAAGCCCACACCACCACCCCAGGCTAATTTTTCTATTTTTAATAGAGATGGAGTCTCACTCTTGCTCAGGCCGGCCTTGAACTCCTAACCTGAAACAACTGTCCTGCCTCGATGTCCCAGAATGCTAGGATTACAGGTGTGAGCTCCCCCCACTCCACCTCCGCCAGACCACTGTTTGTTAATTTTAAAGTTACCCAACCTTCTAAATAATTTTTCAGGTCTGCTTTTTGTTGGAAAGCATTTGAATATTTGGTTGCACCATACAGTTTCCCCAGTTTCAGTTGATTCTCTAGATGAGTATCGGCTACTTGTGACCTTAAGGGCATCTTAAGGGTTAGGGAGGAGAATGTAGATTCACAGCAAGAAGTGGTTAAAAAAGCAAGACAGCATTTTTCCGGCATGTTACCAAAAGCATGAGTGTTCCACTGCATTTTTCCATGTTTCAACTGGATCTTTCTTAGCATCAAACAATGACTTTAAAATGTCATCTACTGAGTGCTCAATCAATTCCATCTGTAGTTCTTTAGGTGCCTTGGTGATATCAACTAGATAAGGCTGAAATGCTCATTTGAGTGTGATGTCATGATTTTCAAAGACAGTGAAACTTTCATTGTATTCTCCAATCAATAGGTCTACAACAGCTGCGTATTTTTCAAATGATTCGCATATATCATATCCTGCTCATCATGACCTTTGCTAACTGGGGAAAATGTTCATCCCAAATTTCCTTTTGAAGAAGCATTTTAAAAAAAGATACTTTTTTTGAAATGCTTGGAATTTTTGCCACATATAATATACAGACTTAGTTTTACCTTGCAAAGAAATATTGAAGTCATTTTGATTTGACATGGTTATCACACAGAAATGCTGCACTCCTATAGAAATCTTCTTTCAATAATTCACATTGCTGATACCGTTCTTCATAAAATTTAACTATCTGTTCTGGCAGAGATAAAATTTTGGCTAACACCTGTCCCTGTGATACCCAACACACTTTAGAATCATCCTGTAAATCCACACTGAATACCTACCTCATCATTCAACTTTAGCATGTTATGAAACTGACAATACCGTGTTGCATTTGCAGGAATGTAGTTCACAATACTTACAACTGTTGCAAAGTGTCACTTAAAATAGTAGCTGTAACACAGATTTTGCTGATGCAAGATACAATGTAAAGAAATGAGAGCATCAGGATCTGTTAATACCTTTTTAAATCTGTGCACTAAACCTTTCATGCTTTCCTGTCATGGAAGGTGCACCATCTATACATACACTCACTAAATTTACTTCACTACTTTCTTGAAAGTTCTTGAAGATATTTATACCGTGTCCTATCTGCAAGGGCATCCAAAACAAGTAACTCTTTTCTTATGTAGTATCAGTTGATTCATCCAAACCGATTGAATAATACATATTTTCCTTTTAAAGTATTGCATGAAGCTGTTAAGTTGAAGGCTAGTTCATGCTGCCGATCAGTTATGGTTCTCCTTCAAAGAGGCACTTGTTTGTACTTCGAAATGTTATTGGGGTCTACGCATCCTACAACTTTGACAATGCATTCTTTCACAATTTCTACATCACTGAATGGCTTCCCTTTTTCCCAAATATATAAACTACTTTGTAAGTTGCTTCAGTGGCATTATTTCCAGGTCTTTTTGCTGCTTGAAAGAATTGTCTTTGCTTTTGCGTTTCATCTTTTAATTTCTGCAGTATAACTTTTTGTGCCTCTCTCTCTAATTTAAAATAAATATTTGTGGTCCTTATGCTGATAGAGCATTGAATTTATGCTGTGGTCCAATGCTGATGGAGCACTGAATTTCTTTAATGTTGATATTGCAGTATCACAAAGCAAGCAAATCATCTTATCTTTAGCAGAAACAAGATAATATTGCAATTCTCAAACCTCATTTAAAAAATCTGTTTTCTTCCTTCAGTGTTCTTTTGATCTTTGACATGATGGGCTGGTAAGCAGACAGAATTTAAAATACTGTCAAGCTGTGCAACTATTCACAAATTCCACTTCAAACAGAAACACAGTGCACCACTGTCAAAAGCTGATAGACTGGCGTACTGGTACCCCATAAACTCTCACCAACCAGCCTCATGCGGTAGTTGACACCAGTCAGGTAGCGGAAGCTAGAATTAAATCATGAGAGTAATAGCACCAGTTTAGCCCTTATGGCTTACTAATGTTCTAATTGTGCCAGTCAATTTGGAAGGATTATTTCGTTGAAACTTACTTTATTCCTTGATATTTTAAATATGTTTATTTAAAAAATAAAATATAAATAGAAAAGATGAACAAAATGTATCAATAGAAATAAAAGGATTTGTTCTGTAAAAATTGGATACAGTCAAAAGGCCACATACTTAAGGACCTAGAAGGCCACAGGTTCCCCACCCCTTGCATAGACTTTCTGCTTTGGTCTTCCATATTGTTAGTACACATGGATCAGAGTCTTAGTCTAGTTTCTAAAAAATGGGCTGGAGTTCTGACATTTTCTTCTCATAAGGAAAAAGACACATGGTCCAAAGGTCCTGAGTAGCAGTGTCTGATCTCCCTCACGGGGGTCTTCCCAGGGTTTGCGTTGGGGGTAGTATTAGGAAGTCCTAATGTGCTGCACAATGAAGCTTGTTTCTCCCTTCCACTTTTACCTACGATAAAGGGGATGCTTTGTCTTCCATCTGTCTAATTTTTCTGCTCTTTGCTTAAGAGATGTGTGTGGAAAATAGTTGTGATTGTTTACCCTCCCAAACCCAAACACATATTAGAGCGTTTATCCAGTATGAAGCATGATACAAATTCAAGGGAAGCATTTATGTAATGAAAAACAACACTGATGTTGGAGTGAGCTCTGGAATCAAATTCTGCCTCCTTGACTAACTAGTTATCAACACAATTACTCAACCTGTCTGAGCCTCCTCTATAAATATCCATAACAAAACTTATCTCACAGCATTGTAAAGATTAAATGAGGCAAGATATATAACTTACTTCATTATCTCTCTATATCAGCCAGGCTGGCGTAGAGTAGAACTCTACTGTGAATTATTTTCCTCATTTCTCTTCACCAGGACAGGTAACATTTATTTATCTTCCCCCCTCCACTCTCTCATACACATATTCTCTGTACAGTCATAGGCCTTACCCCACTTCATCATAATCACTTGACCTATTGTCAAGGGAGGAACGTGTTTTTTTGGGAATGCAAACGATCCGCTGCAACATTTATCATATATACACTCGATGAAAATTATGTTTATATTTTTTCCTTGCCAATACAGCCCTCTTGGAACTCTGGGTTTTTCCTTATGATATACCTGCATTTTAGAGTGTGATAAAATTATCCTAAGAAAATATCAGTCTCCTTATTTGCAAAATTATGAGATTGTATCATAAGATTGGTAAGAAATCTTTTTGTTATAAAATTCTATGGTTGCATAAAATGTCAGAGTGTTATTACCCTTGAAACTATTTTGTTTGCAGTGCTTGCTTCATGTACTTTCCCTAATAATTACCCAAGGCTTGCATTTATAGTGTTTTTATATTTTTTCTTTTATTCTATAGAATAATACAGAAAAATAGAATTCTTTTCCTTTATCTGCAAAACCACAAAAAAATATGACCTTAGTGGGTTATTATAAAACCACACAGAAGCATGAAAGAGCCTATTTAAATGTGCCATGGCCATAGGTTCAGCCTGTATTGATTAATTATTTCATTCAGTTCATATTTACTGAGCTCTATTCTGCCAAGCACCATGGGTATTTGGGCCATTGAGACAAATAAGATATGCTCCCTGCCATTAAGACGTTCCTGATCGAAAAAAGAGGGAAAAAAACATAAGATGGCAGGTATAGAAAACATATCATCATTGCATCAGTCAGGGTTCAACTGGAGAAGCAAAACCAGTAGGAAGAATACATATGAAGAGATTTTATTGCAAGGAATTGGCTTACACAATTGCAGGGACTACCTAGGCAAGTCCAAAATCCATAGCCCAGGTCATCAGGAAGGGCATGCTGAAATTCATGGACTCCAGCAGATGCTGCTGTTCACAGGTGGAACTTCTTCTTCATCACGGAAGCCTCAGCTGCTCTTAAGGCCTTTCAGTGGGTTGAATCAGGCTCACCTAGATTATTCAGGATAAATTCTACTTAAAGTCAGTTGATCTTGGAGTTTCATCCCATCTACAAAATACTTTCATAGCAACACCTAGATTGGTGTTTGATTGAATATCTGGGGGCTAGGGCATAGCCAAATTGACACAAAAAACCAACCATCACAATCATCATTTTCCAAATCCTCATGAATCAGAGATCTGATGTAGACCTTTTACAAAATTGCAGACAATGTCTAGTGAACAAATATTGTGGGAATCTGTTTCCTAGTGCTAACAATTTCACCTCAAAGATACAATTACTAGTTTTAAGATGTATTCAAAGATTCAGGGCTCTTGCTGCTATGTCTGTAGGGAGGAATTGGGGGGAGAAATGAATTTTATATTACTGCCTCTCATCCATGAGTGTGTAGAGGGGAAGAAAAATACAAGTATGTGGTAGTAAAAAAGAAACATAAATGGCAAAACATACTCCTTTATTATTGGATTCACTGAACGTAACTAGGTTAGCCTTTCCTAAGGTAGGTCTATGGAATACTAGTTTCTAGAGATGAAATGCCTGTTTGCAATATTTATCTATTTATCTGCATTTATTCACAAAACTTGTTTTCTAATATATGTAAATATATTTATATACACTTATATGAAAACATGTATTTTATGAATTTATGCATTAAATATGTGGGTATATATATTTATACATAGAAAATTTCTGTAATCAAATACAAGAGATAAATATTGGAACCAATTTAAAAAGGCTTCTTTGCCACTGGACATTTCAGAGACTTTAATATGTTGAGGTCACTGTCATCTTCAAAGGGGAGATTTGGAATTCAGATTTAGTCAAACTCGTTTGACCATGGGACACCTTTATTCATGGGCTAACTCTTTGGATTATTATTCATTGCAACTCACCTTTAAAATCTGTGTAAGAAAGTATTGTTTATGGGGTGGAGGATGAGAAGGATTAGCAATTAAGCAGCTATTCAAATCCAACTGAAAGTCATGTCATAACGTGCTAGATAGAGGTGGAAGAAGGCTTAAAGGTTGTCAAGTCCAACCACTCATGCAATGGATAATACTTTTATTTTTCTGCAACCACACAGCTGGTCAATACTTCATATATAAAAGAAACTGCAGAGTCTGACAACATGATCCATCACATTGTCTTCATCATTATTTTGATAATGCCATTTGTCATTGTCAAAGATCTCCAACAGAAATGTTTCTGAAAACAAAACCAACAATCTAAGAGAGAAAGCAATGCCTTGCAGTACGGTCCGCCAAGCCTTATTGAGTGTTTGTTACATGCAGGGCATGTAGCAGCTCACAACCCTCTATGGGAGGGGATGGACATGCTCCAAACTAATTAATATAATGCATCATAAGTCATATCCAGTTGTAAACAAATGTGTACAAAAATACAAGTGAGTCAGGCCATTTTTTTCCGGTTATAGAATTAACATATCCATCAGCTCACAGAGTTATCTGTGTGTGTGTGTGTGTGTGTGTGTGTGTGTGTGTGTGTGTGGTATGAATGCATAAGACCTACTATCTTGGTAAATTTCAAGTATATAATACATTGTTACTAACTATAGTCATCATTCTGTCCATTAGCTCGTCAAAACGTCTTCATCTTGTAATTGCAAGTTTGTTCACTTTAACCAACATGTCTTCATTTCCCTCAAACCCCAGGCTCTGGCAACCACCATTTTACCTTGTTTCTGTAAGTTTAGCTTTTTTAGATTCCGTGTATAAGTGAAATCCTATAGTATTTGTTTTTCTCTGTCTGATTTATTTAACTTAGCACAATGTCTCCCATGGTTCATCCATGTTGTCACAAATGGCAAGAATTCTTTCTTTTTTTAAGGCCAAATAATATTCCTCTGTGTGTGTGCATGCAGACATGTATATGTATATGTCTGCCAAATTTTCTTTATTCATTTTGTTGATGGATGCTTTGGATGTTTCCATACCTTGGCTATTGTGAATAATGCTGCAATGAACATGAGAGTGCACATATCTTTTTGAGATAGTGATTGGCCTTCTTTGTGATGTATAAACATGAAAAGTTTTTTCCTAGCCATGGCTTTTATATTTGCAAATTCCATTGCCTGGAAGATCTGCCACCTCTTCCCACTCCACCCAGTTCATCATTTGAAGGCTCACACCCACCCTTCTGGCATTAGTGCCAATATCACTTTCTTAGAGGAGTTACCACATTTCCCCAACACTCTGACACCTAGGTCCTTTGAGTCTCCACTCTCTTTATTTTTCCTCAAAGCACTTCTCATCATTTGTAATCAGCTTGTTTATTTTTTTCTTGTTGTTGTTTATTGTCAGACTCTCCCCTTCAACTCCCAGCCCTCCTCTCTAATGCAAACTCTCAAAGTGCGGAGATTTTGTCTATCTCATTCTCCTGCTTCTTGCTGGAGTCTAGCACAGTCTCTAGCATTTTTCAGGTGCTCATCAAATAGGGGTTGAATGAATTACAATGTTTGAATCTGAAGAATATCTTTGCAATCTTCTAAAAGTTGAAACCACTTCAATGTTTTATGTCACTTTACTTTCACACAAAAGAAATGATATTTTGGTTAATGCATTTGTGATTAAAGAGATTATTCCTGGTAATAATTTTTAGAAAAACTATTCAAATTTCAGAAGATGCAACAACACATAGCAATGAATTATGAAAAAGATGAGTTTTGGACTTCATATTTCCTCCTAGAACACATTTTAAATCATAGAAAATTTTTTTTGAAAATTGCATAAAAATCTGCATAAGAAAATATTTGCTATTTACACTTCATCCTTTTGCTCTATGAGCCTGTGATGTGCGTCAGGTTGTGTAACAGTGAACGACCTTTGGGCAGCGTAAGCATTTAGACAGCTGATGGCAATCTTTCATTAAATTTGGTGTAGTAGCAGCCACTCTGGCAGGTAGGCTCCAACACAATTTGTTTTTCTTCAGCAATCTTCATATCAAATATCTGAAAATGTTTCCCAGTGACAGACAGAATTGAGAGCTTAATGTCTTTCCAGATGAGCATAGTGGCTTTCATCGAGGGAAATGATGTGGGTGGGTGAGCTCAACGGAAAGTGAAGAAGAGGAAGGGAAAATAAAGTTTCTGCATGGTCCAGATACGTTTAGGGACTTGGGCAGAATACTTAGAGGGAGAGCAGGATGTGATGCTAATGGGCAGGAAACGCGTTTGGTGAGATTTATGTCCTGTTAAAATGCAGCATCGTCTGGTGAGCCCGCGTTCCCTCCCTTCTTCCTCCTTCCTTGATTTCTTACCACTGCTCCTGCCTTGCCTCAGGCTGTGAATAAAAGATACAGTTTTGGGCAGAGGGGTGGATATTTCTCCCCAGCAAGAATGCAAAGGGCAGGATTGAATGAGGGTGTGAAATAGCAAAACTTTCTCGTGCCTCCTTGCCCTTTGGCGGGGCTAACATTTTCTGTAACCTTGATGATACATGACCTAAGAGTTACATTTTATCAGTCAACTACTATATTCTAAAACTGTGCCATATGTCTTAATTGGAGTGTCTTCATGTAATGAAAAACCTAAGTCAGAGAGGATTTAGTAACTTTCCCAAGTCATTTTGGCAGGTAGGTGGCAGAGGATGGATTTGACTCGGAGACCTAAGCACTCATCACTAAACATGCTTCCTTCTCTGTGCTCAGTGACAGCTTATCTCAAACACTTCCACAGCATGAACTACTGCTGCATGTTTACAACTCCCTATTGAGTTCTCCAGTCTAAGTATTTCTTCCGAACAAGATCCATCACTGAGGTACCTACTACCTACCGGCGTCTCCTTTCAGGTATCTCACAGAAATCTCATCTCACCTTACCTTACTCAAATCTTCCCACTGCAAGGAATAGTGGTGTTTCTATGCAGTTCTCATGTCAAGTACTAGGGAGACAACCTCCACACCCCTCTCCAACACCCACATGCTAATAATCACAAAGTCCTGCCTGACACTTCTGTCTTCAAAACATATTGCAAGCATGGCCTAATATCTTAGTTTCTACCACCTTGGACCAAGACACCATCACCTGGACCACTACAATAGACTCTTTTTCAATTCTTTGTTTTTATTGTGAAATAAAATAAAAAATACATACACAGATGATCTATTATATATGACAGAAACATCTAGAGAACATAAGCATATTGTTTAAAGAATAATAATAAAATGATATCCCTTTATACACCAACCAGTTTAAAGTTTAGAACATCACCAGTGTGTTTGAAATGGCCTTGATTGTATCCACCCCCTGCCTCTGCCCACAGGAAACATTATACTGCTTTTTTCTAATTATCCTCTTGCTTTATTGGTAATTCTACTACATATATATAAAACATCTACACTATATTATAATATTATAATTCTGTGTGGTTTTGAAATTTAAACAAATGCAATCACAATATGTTTTGTTGTGGTTTGATCTTTTCCTTAGTACAGTCATGTGTCACTTAGCAGTGGGATATATGTTCTGAGAAATGCGTGTTAGGCCATTACAGTGTTGTTGAATGAACATCAAAGAGTGCACTTACACAAACCTTAATGGTATAGCCTGCTACACACCTATGCTGCATGGTATAGCCTACTGCTCCTAGGCTGCAAACCTGTATAGCATGTTACTGTACTGAATACTACAAGCAGTTGTAACAAAAATCACTAGGAGATAGTAATTTTTCAACTCCATAGTAATCTTGTGGAACCACCATCATATATATGGTCCCTCATCGACTAAAACATTGTTTTGTGGTGCATGACTGTGTTAATATTAATATTTTTATAATTATCATCTGTAACAGAGGTTGGCAAACTATAGCTCATGAGCCAGACTGAATCCACTGTCTGTTTATATAAATAAAGTTTTATTGGAACATATTTTCTATGGCTGTTTTCGTGCTACAATAGCAGAATTCAGTAACTGTAACAAACATCATAACCTGTAAAGCCTAAACTATTCAGATCTGGCTCTTTATAGAAAATGTTTTCCAACCCTTGCTGTACAGAAATCTTCCCCATGAACTCTGGGAGGCATGTACAAGGATGTTCACAACAGCATTGTTTATAAGAGCAAAAACCTTGAAACAACTCAAATGGTGATCAACGGAAGAAAGAGGTAACCATATAATGGTATATTTATTCAATGAAATACAACTATGGAAATGAAGTAACTACTCACATCAACATGAAACAAGCTGGAAACCATAATACTTTGAGTTTTCATGGCCCCAAAGAACATATTATGATTCCATTTGTTCACATTTCAAAACCAAGCATAAGTATAATACATTACATGAAGACACATATATATGTGATAAAACTATAAAGAATATCAAGGGAATAATTAACAAATTAAAGGACAGTCTTTTTGGGGGGACTAGTAAATCAAGAGCATGTGTGTATATTTGCTCCAACTTTGTGAACTATCTTTCCCTCTCTTTGAGGGTTCTCTTGATGAACCAAATTTTTAAAATTTTAATAGTCAAACTTGTCATTTTTTTCTCCATAGATTCTTCACACTGTGAATTATTTAAAAAGCCTTTCCTTAAAAATGAGAATTCACTTCTATATAACTTTTGAAGTTTTAAATATTGCCTTCCACTTTAATTTTTATATATGGTATGAGGTATGCATTCTTTTTCATAGAAATAAATGTCCTAGCACCATTATTAAATAGTTCTTCCTTTTCTTACTGATTTACAACATCCACTCAGTCATTTATCAAATTTCCACATATGCAATGGGTCTGATTCTGGGATTTCTACTCTGTTCCACTGGTTTTAACAGTCTTTTTAAGTGCTCTTCCTAATTCTACTCATTTCCTGTTCAAACCATTCCCCACCCAGCAGCTGGAGTGATCTTTAAAACACGCGTGTGTATGTAGATATGTGCAAACACTTCAGTTACTCAAGTTTTCTTTTGAATAACTTCTTCTACCTGTAATTGCTTATTTTACAAAATCTTCTCAGATACGTATTGTCATCTTCTCTTCCCATCATTCGTATATACAGATAAAGAAAATAAGATTAGAAAAAGTAAAGGAACTTCTCATACAATGAAAAATAAGCAGAATTTGTGTTCATACCTGCTTTTTCCCTCCAGAATCCAGTGACACTTCTAAAAAAAGTTCCTCAGAGTCTTTCTTTTCCCTTTATCTCCAGTTTTTGCCTGTTTTTCTCTGAGTTTATCATTTCTTCTGCAGTTACTTTTTTTTTTAATGAAATGAAGATTATTAACACTTTCTTTCAACTGTTCTCAGAGTGTCCTTCCTAATTCTTCCTTTCTTTTTCTGGACATGGTGCAAAAAATGGGCTTTTCCAAGGCCTGTGTCATCTGCTCCCTCCATTGTGTGGGAGCCGGCATATTCCTCCTTTCCTGCACCTTCCGCATCTTCTATCTCTTTATTCCAAGTTTCCTCTCCCTGTGCTCCACGGCCCAACAAAGCATGTAATACCTATTATTTTGATACCCTCCTTCATCTCTCATGAAATCATGCCACATTCACTCTTCAGAGATAAGCTGTGATCTTCAGAGACTTCACAGGGTAGCAGGTCCTTGAACGACGTCATTTTGTTCAACATCCTTGCATTATAACATTGGAGAGAAAAAGAAAAAAGTCAATTTCCTGCTGGGGCCACTCTGCGTGGAGTCTGTATGTTTTCCTCATGTCTGTGTGTGTTTCCTCCTGCATTGCAAAGACACGCACAGTCTTTGAATTGGCTGTCTACGTTGTCACATTTGGAGGGGGTGTGGGGAGTGTGGATGCGCCCTGTGGTGGGACGATGTCTTGACCAGGGCTGGCTCCCACCTTGTGCCCTGAGCTGCAAGGACAGGCTCCAGCCACCCAGAACCCTGAACTGGAATGAGTGGGAAAATAATTATCTTAATTGTTTTTATTGATCTTTGTTAAATGTATGTATAGTTCACACTTATTTTAATGTTCAATATTGAAATGGTTTGGTCTTTATTTAGAAGGTTGGTGATTTTGATTTTTGTGACCGGAAGTATGCTATAGCAACTTAATTCTTGTTTCTATCAGTTATCCTGTGGTCAAACTGGTTTCCTTAAATGTCATTTCGCTTAAAGTTGCAGTTTCCAAGAACCTATCAACAACATTAAGTGAGGACTTACCGTACATCCTCAAAGATCATGGTGTCCCAATACCTAGCCCTAGCTGTTAATACAAATAATTCAGAATGAAAGCTTTATTAAAAAGACTCATTACAAGGAAAATATATATTTCAAAATGACGGAAAAACACAAATATGTCCTTACATTAAAACATGCTCTTTGTAGATTTTCTAACACACACTCGTTCTTTTCCTCCTGTAATTGCCTCTCCCCTATTGCTGCTTCTGCCTGATGGGGAATCTGGTGCTTTCTCTCCCTTTACACCTAGGGGCACTCCCTCTGTTCCTGTGGGTGCCCTCTCTCTGCTGAGCTCTGTCTCTCCCACCCCTGCACTGTGCTTGCTTCCTTTTCTTGTAACTTTCTCTTGTGCAGAGACACTTCCTCTGCTATAGCAAGGGTTACAGCCCTTTACAGAAAAGAAAAAAAAAAAATTGCAGATTCTCCATTCTCCACACAGCAACCAAGGGCCCTTTAAATAAACATGCAAATCAATTTAGTCCCTCCTATTGCTTCCGTTCACACTGAACAAAAAAATTAACTTCAAGCCTTAGTTTACAAGCCACATCTGAACTGGCCCTGCCTATATTTATTTCTTTTTTTACCCTATGCTTCCCGTTAATCACTGTGGTAGGCTGAATAAGATAAGCTTTTTGCTCCTACAGGGCCTTTGCACTGGCTGTTTCCTCTGTCTAGAATGCTCTTTCTCTTCATCAGTAAGGATCACTGGTTCCTCTTGTTATTTAGGTGTCAGCTTACATGTCTCCTCCCTCTATCAGAGAGGCCTTCTCTTTTTTTTGGCCTCTAAAGGACATACTCTATTTGTTTCTGTCGTATCAATATATTATATCTTAATGCTCTGAAGAATCCTCATCATTATCTGTGTTTTTTCTGTTTGTTCATTTGGGGTTTTTTTTGGGGGGGGTTGTTTGTTTATTAAATATCATTCCCCACTAGAATATCAGCTTCCTAAGAGCAAGGGTCCTTTCTCTTCCTCAGTGTTGTAGCACAGGTGCCTCCAAATAGTACTTGTCGTATTTGCTGAATGAATACATGGACTTGATACATTGAACTCTTGCCATTTAATTTTATGTATTTATTCTCTAGACTAGATTCTGTGCTGATTTCTATAATATCACATGTCTGTCTTATAATGAAACCTGTGTCTATGTCATGTTTTAGCTTCCAAAAAGAAGGATTATTTTTAACATTGATTCTCCTTGAGATTTCCCGTCTAAAAAGTGGCCCTGCCTTTGCCTAGTTGGATACATCAGAATAACTTAGAATTATCCTTGGCTCCTCTTTCTTCATCCATCCCCACATTGTCAGTCACCAAGTTCTAGTGGTTTTACTTCCCCAGCATGTTTCGTATTCATGCATTTTCATCTTTTCTACTACTAAAACCCCAGTCTGATCTCCCATTATTTCTTGCCTAGATTTCTGCAATTAACCACTTATTGGTTTTACTACTTTTGCTTTTTCACAATCTTTATCCAAGCTACAATCAGAGAAATATTTCTAACGTGCAAATATAGTGTCACTCACCTGCATATGGCTCCGCCGTGCTTTCCCATCACATTGGGTTAAAGTCCCGGGTCCTTCAAATGAAGTTCAAGGCCTCACCTTCTTGGTCACTGCAGCATCTGCTGCTGCTTCCCCAACTTAAATGTCTATGGTGGCTCCTTCCCATCTGGTGCCATTTTTAAATGTGAAGCTCATTCAATGTTTGAACAACCCAGTGAGAAAGCTGATGATGCTATTCTCCATTTGATAGCTGGGAAAAGTAAGGCCTATTGCATGAACAGGTTTGGCCAAGCTCATGTAACTGAAAATAATGCTTAATTCCTTTTTCTCAATCCCCACATTCAGACAGTCATCAAATTCTACTAGTTTTACGACAATACCTCACATAGTTAAAAAGAAGCTGCTCTAGGAACCCAAATCTGCTTCCTAGACCATGTTTATTTCCATTTCACTATAACACAATTTTTTTTATCCCCCATAATGTCCTGTGCAGGACACTGAAAAGCCATTGTTTTGTGTTAACCAGGTTCTGGTTGCTTTACAGATCAACACAATATTTCTGAAATATTTCAAAATATTTCTTTAGTGCTAGAAGACAATGGGGAATGTCTGAGGAAACATTTTCTGCTTCATCTTACCCATGATGTATCATATTTCATTGACTATTTGCCTTGTATCAGGCACTCTCTAAAGAGGATAAAAGATAAATAACAATACATTTTAGGTAGTATTTATTGAGGTCTTTCAATGTGTCAAGCATAGTTCTTTGGATTTTCTGTATCTGATGCAATCCTCACAGCAACTCCATAACGTAGGAACTATTATTATCTCCATTTTATGAATGAGGAAACTGAGACATTAGTGAGGTTAAGAAATTTGTCCACGATCTCATAGGAAGTGACGGAGCTCAAGTATAACCCAGCCAGTTTGTTGTTAGAGCCCATGACTTTACTCATGATATTTTGGGACTCTCAATCAGAATCCCTTTTTATAAAGGTTTCCAGTTGATGTGGAAGAGAGACTCCTAAATATATGACAGCGTGGTGAGTGGTATGATCTATTCAACATATCTTTCTGGAGACTGCTTTATGGTGGATATTTTGTCATGTGCTTTCAACTTACAAATGTAGAGCAAGGAATATGAATTCAGAGGTAAGAGAGTTTATTAATTGTGGTACCTAGGGAGAATTATTTAACCTTTCAGAACCACCATTTCCTCATAAATGTAACATGAATACCAATATATATTTCAAAGTTTTACTGTTAGTGTTAAATAATTAATGTATATCAAATAGTCTGCACATAGTAGGCCAATAGAAAAACTTTTATGAGTTGTAGGAGTGTTAATGAGAGAGCTATGTGTAAAGTGTCAGGTGAACATGAAGGAAGAAACTATTAACTTTGCCTGGAGGGTAGGGGATATTACCCACAGACAATGGAACACTTGAAAGATGTCTAAGAGTTATGTAGGCTGAAAGATTTCTATCAGTATTCAGACTTGTCTCTGGGGAATCACTTTTTCCTCAAGGTGTGTATACTCCATCCCATGTAGACCTGGTCACTGCCAACATTCATTCTGTTACCTCAAGATGAGCCTCCTGGCACTGAAATAGATACAACAGAAGGCAAAGGAGAGAGATGGCAAGAAAATGGGTCCTTGGCAAAGCCAATGAACCATTGATTCAACCAATATGAATCCTGTCGACCTCTGGACTTTCCAGTCCATGAGCCAATACATATGCTTCATCACTGAAGCCTTTTTGAGCTGAGCTTTTTTGTTACTTACAACGATCCCCTTCTAACTGCAGGAAATTCTAGATAGGAGGGCTGCATGTGTGAAGGCTCTTAGAGAGGTAGGAGGGAGCATGATGGGTTTGGAAATATTACATTGAGAAATGAAGCCAGAAGGTGAGTCAGTGCCAGCTTTTCAAGGGCATTGACTTCCATTTTAATGAGTTTGGACTCTAGCCTATAGGCAGTGGGGAGCAAAGTTTTTGAGCAGAGAAGTGACATGATCAGATTTGCATTTTAGAAATATGATTCTGGCTGTGAAGTTAAGTTTGAATAGTAGTAGGAAAGGCTGAAAGCAGAGAAAAGAGTTAGGAGATAAGTACAGTGTCATGGAGTAAGGGGTTACGGAACTTGGACGATGCAGTGGGGAGAAGGAGGTGAGGACCTGGTCTCATTTTCTTTGGATCCACCTTGCTATTATGGACTCACTGTTATGGATTCTCTTTGGCTTTTAATTTTGGGTTCACAGATGCCTCACCAAATTGCAGCTGCAGACTGGCAGACAGGCAACTCTTGCTCTGCAGGTGTACTTAGTGTAGAGCCTTCAAAACCCATGATACAAGGTATAAGAGCCTTCTAACTTTTAATATTCTTTGGCTGTCCTTATTCCTACATCACAGTGATGCTCTTCTGTTAGACATTAACAAGTGGTACTAAAATTCTGTGGTCATCACAGGCTATGATTCAGAAAGCCACTTTAGATATCTTTCTGAATTTATAGATGCGTCCCTCAGCTCCTTCTCTTGCAGGCAAGAGATTCTCCAGCAGGGAGTATCAAAATAGTGTCATAAAATTCATATTCATTGTCTCTTGTTCCTATGTCAGAAAACCTCCAATAAGTTATCATGGAGTTCATTTTGCTTCCTACTCTTCTGAGATCTTTTCAACAGAGGAATGTTGGAATTATATGGGGAAAGAGATACATAAACAGTTGGGAGTTTGGTTTTTAAGTTTATACTTAGAAAAATTCAGGCTCTCATGTCCATTCTCTCTGGCACTATGCTCTCATTTGCTGTACACAGTTGAAGCAAGTTTGAATGGTCAATTAAACATCTGTTAATAGGACCAGGGAAGAGTTATAACTCCATAGTTCCATGTATACATACCATCTATGTTGTACTTGTCTTCTGCTAAATTACAAAGTCATAGCTGTAATCACATGGGGGTCTCTGTCTCTAGGCCAGGAAAACTCAAATACATTCCTCTATTGCCACCACCACCACAACCACAAATTAAACTCATTCCTATTCCTTGCCATGGATGATTGGGGCAATGATATAATTTAAAATTTTTAAATTATAAATATTGGAAAGAACATTCGAAACTATATAATTTAAAATTATAGATAGGGCGAAGATGGTAGACTGGAAACAGCCTGCACAATGCCATGCTCATGGAGAGGATAGAAAGTGCTAAAATGATACCCACATTTGGATCGATCATTTGAGTGAGAGCACTGGGAATCCAAGGAGGGGAGGTGGGAGTGAAGTGAAGGAGATAGAAGTGAGATGAGCTGCTCAACAGGACTGGAGGTAATTATGGAAGGTGCCCACACATGGGAATAGGACAGAGGACAGGCTCCATACCCTGAGGATACTACAATCAGAGTGGTGAGTAGCAGGAGGGCCCCTCCACTGCAGCAGGCCTCTGGACTGATAAAGAGATCTGCTTGGAGGTTGTGCAGCTTCATTGCTCTGGAGAGAAGGGACAGCTGGCTTGCTAGCCCTGGGAGCTCTAGCTGGTGCCATTGTAACATCCCAACCCTGGAATGCTGCCTATGCTAGGGGTCATATCTGTGACTTCAGCATCCCTCTTGCCCCTGCCAGGTGGGAAGGCAGCGGGGAATCCTGCTGCTTGCTTGTGACCTGTGGGCAGGTGATGTGCATCCCCACAGCATCCACTGCTGGGACTCTGGACAGAGCAGGAGACAACAGGCCCAGTGCCCTCTGCTGTGGCCTGGGCTATCCATCTGAACTGCACTTCCCATGGGATCTGGACAGAGAACATGCTGATAGCCCTCAGCACCTACTGCCCACTCCTGGGGCAGCTGGATGATGGATGCTGTTGTAGCCTGAAATTCTCCAAACAGGAAAAGAGCCAGAATAGCTTCAGCCTTTGGATTAGGGAAGACTGCATGCAATGAACTGGCACTGTCTTGCTCAGGTGTCCTAGGTGCCACGCCCTGCATACACCCTGCCCTACTCCATAGCCAGCCTGACCCATGTATGCAAGTAGTGTGCCTTGTGGATCTGCTCCATCCCACATAGGCACCTTGCTCTGCAGGTCTGATCTGTCGTGGGTCCCACTTTGTCCTGCACCATGTGCCTGCAGGGTTGCTATGCCTGTGCACCTGCTATGCCCTGCTCTGCACCCTATACTGACATCACCCTGCTCATACCTCTGGCACTTTAGCCACCCGGGTCTGCATGCATGGGCTTCATGCCCAGTGGACCTCCTTCATCTCATGCACATGCCCCATTTTGCGGGCCAACCCCACCTCACATGTGCACCTGGCACTGGAGCTGGCCCTGCTACAGTGGTTCAGGGTAGCAGGGGAGACACAGCAAATCAGCAGTGTAAAGGCTCACAGTGCATCCACTCCTCTCCTGCCTGGTCAAGCTTCTGAAGTAGGAACCATGCAAACTATCCAGGGACCCATCCCTGTCTTCACCGAGCAACAGATGTCCCATCAGAGAAAAATAGGTGTGCTGTATCTGCTATCTGTCTTGAACTGAGAGAAGAGGCCCCAAGTGAGAAGGACCCAATATAAAAACTCTGGCAACATGAAAAAACCGCTGTCTCAACACTCCCAAAGGATCACAACAGCTCTGTAGCAATGAAATCCAACCAAATGGAAATTGTTGAAATGACAGATATGGAATTCAGAGTATGGATGGCATGCAAGATGAACAGAATTGAGGAGACAGTATAAAATCCTCCCAAAGAAACCAAACAATAATAATAATTCAGGATATGAATAAAATATTCACTAAAGAAAATAACATTAGAAAAGAGATAATAGAACTTAAAGAAATGAAAGAGTCATTTGTGGAACTTCAAAATACAGCAGAAAGCTTTCACAACAGGCTAGACCAAACATAAGAAAGAGTTTCAGAGCTTGAAGACAAGGATATCACAGTTATCCAGTCATTAAAAAATGCAGAAAAAAAGACTAAAGAAGCATGAACCATCACTGTGAGAAATATGGGACTATGCAAAATGAACAAACACAAATATAAGAATTGTAGGTAGCCCCATAAGGAAAAGCAATGAGCATGGAAAACCTATTTGTGAGAATAACATAAAAAAATCTTTCCTAATATTGCTAGAGTTTTAGATATCCAGATATAAATGGGATCATTTATCCAGTGATCATTGAACACTTAGAAGATTCATAACAAACAGGATATCACCAAGCTATGTAGTCATTAGCCTGACCAAAGTCAAAGTGAAGGAGAAAATCCTATAAAGTATGAAAGCAACAGGTTACTTAAAAAGGAAAACCCATCAGATTAATAGCAGACCTCTCAACAGAGAACTTTCAATCCAAAAGGGATTGAAGTCCAATTTTTATTCTTCTTAAAGAATAAATGCAAGCCAAGAATTTTGTATCCTGTGAAACTAATTTTCATAAATGAAGGAGAAATAAAGTCTTTCAAAGACAAGCAAACAAAAGGAATTTTTCACTGCTAGATCTCCCTACAAGAAATGCTTAAAAGTGCTCTAGACATGGAAAAAAAAATATCAATACCCACCAATATAAAAAACATCCTAAACTTAAAGCTCACAACTCTTATGAAACAGTAACCCAAGTTGAGACATCAAAGCAACTAGGTATCATTCAACATGATGAACAGAACAGTATCTCATATATTGACACTAACATTGAACATAAACAGTCTTAATGCTCCATTCAAAAGATGTACATTGGCTGAATGGATGAAAAAACACACCTAAAGTATCTGCTATCTCCAAGAAAGCCATCTAACTTGCAAAATACTCATAGACTCAAGGAAAAGGAATGGAAAACATTATTTCATGCAAATGGAAACCAAAAGCGAACAGGAGTAGCTATTCTCATATCAGATAAAATGGACTTTAAATCAATAATGGTAAAAAAAAAAAAAGTCATAAATCATAAAGGGAGCAATTCAGCAAGAAGGTATTAATATAATAATCATAAATATATATGCACCTAATACAAGAGCTCACAGACTCATAAATCAAATAATACTAGCTTTAAGCAAAGAAATAAATAGCAACATCATAATTGCTGGGGATTTCAACTGACTGAACTGAACATGTTATTGAGGCTGAAGAGCAACAAAGAAACACTGGACTTACACAGGACTCTAGAACAAATGGACCTACAAACATTTACAGAACATTCTACTCCAAAACTGCAGAATATACGTTCTTCTCATTAGCACATGGAACATTTTACAAGATGGATCATATGTTAACCCACAAAACAAGTCTTAGCAAATTCAGAAAAATCAACATCATTCCATGACCTTCTCAAATCACAGGGGAATAAAGCTAGAATTTAACTCCAAGAGGAATTCTCAAGCCTAAATAAAGTCATGGAAATTAAACAATTTGCTGCTGAACAATCCTTGGGTCAATGATGAAAATAAGATGGAAACAAAAGATTTTTTGAAGTGAACAACAATCATGACATGAGCATCCAAAATCTACAGGATACAGAGTAAGCAGTGTTAAGAGTGAAATTCATAGCCTTAAGTGCTTATAACAAAAAGACAGATCATAAATTAACAACCTAATGCCACAGCTCAACAAACTAGAAAAATAAGAACAAACCAAACTCAAAGCTATCAGAAGAAAGGAAATAACAAAACTCAGAGCAGAACTAAATGAAATGGAAACCGAAATCAATACAAAAGATTAATAAAACAAAAAGTCGGTTCTTCGAAAAGATAAACAAAATCGATAGACCACTAACCAGATTAACCAGAAAAAGAAGAGAAAGGATTCAAATAAACTCAATCAGTAATGCAAAATTAAAACTGATACCACATAAATACAAATTATCATCTATGAATACTACAAAAACTGTTATGCGCACAAACTAGAATATGTAAAATAAATGGGTAAATTCATGAAAACACACAACCTGCCAAGCCTGAATCAGGAAAAAATAGAAATCCTGAACAGACTGATAACAAGCAATCAGATTGAAGTAACAATAAAATTTTCACCAAGAAAACAAAGCCCCAGACCAGATGAATTCACAGCTGAATTCTACTAGACCTACAAAGAAGAACAGGTACCTATTCTACAGAAATTATTCCATAACATCCAAAAGAAAGGAATCCTCTCTAACTCATTCTATGAAGCCAGTATCACCTTGATACCACAGCTAGGAAAGGACATAACCCAAAAAAAAAAACTAGAGACCAATAGCACTTATGAATGTAGATGCAAAATCCTCAAAAAAATACTAGGAAACCAAATTCAACAGCACAGGAAGATAATTCACCATGATCAAGAGGATTTCATTACCCTCTTGCAAGAGGGATGCAAGGATGGTTTAACATATGCAAATCAATAAATGTAATTCACCACATAAACAGAAGCAAAAACAAAGACCATATGATCATCTCAATAGATGCAGAAAAAGAATTTGACAAAATCCAGCAAGCTTGTATGATAAAAACCCACAACAAATCAGACATAGAAGGAACATACCTCAAAATTATAAAAGCCATATATGCTAAATCCACAGCCAACATCATACTGAATGGGGGAAAATTGAAAGCATTACCTCTAAGAACTGGAACAAGACAAGGGTGCCTATTGTCACCACTTCTATTCAACATAGCACTGGAAGTCCTAGCCAGAGCAATCAGGTAAGATAAAGAAACAAACAGTATTCAAATTGAGAAAGAGGAGGTCAAATTATTCCTGTTCACTACTGTTGTGATCTTGTATCTAGAAAACCCTGAAAACCCCACCAAAAGACTCCTAGAATTAATAAATAAATTAAGTAAATTCTCAGGTTATAAAATTAGTGTACAAAAAATCAATAGCATTTCTATACACTAATAATAGTGAAGCTGAGAGTCAAATCAAGAACTCAATACCATTTACAATAGCTAAAAAAAAAAAAAAAAAAAAATACCTCAGAATATCCTTAACCCAAGAGGTGAAAGATATCTACAAGGAGAACTACAAAACATGGAGGAAAGAAAGCACAGAGGACACAAACAAATGGGAAAATATTCCATGCTCATGGATTGGTAGAATCAATATTGTTAAAATGTCCATACTGCTTAAAGTGATTTATAGATTCAGTGCAATCCCCATCAAAATACCAAAGTCATATTTCACTAGTTAAGAAAAAATAATTCTGTGCTTAGTTTGAAATAAAAAAAAGTCAAATAGCCAAAGCAATCTTAAGCAAAAACAACAAACCTGGAGGCATCACATTACTTGACTTCAAATTATACTACATGGCTGTAGTAACCAAAACAGCATGGTACTGGCATAAAAATAGAGACATAGACATATGGAACAGAACAGAGAAATGAGAAATAAAACCATCTACCTACAACCAACTGATCATCAACAAGGCAGACAACAACATACGCTATTTAATAAATGGTGCTGGAAAAACTGGATAGCCATATGCAGAAGAATGAAAGAGGAATGTCCTCTCTCTCACAATATACAAAAATTAATTCAAGATGGATAAAAGACTTAAATATAAGGTATGAAATAATAAAAATTCTAGAAGAAAACATAGGAAAATCTCTTCTAGATGTTGACCTAGGCAAAGAATGTATCATTAAGACCCCAAAAGCAAATGCAGCAACTACAAAATAAATAAATAGGACTTAATTAAATTAAAAAGATTCTGCATAGCATTGGAAATATTCATCAGAGTAAATAGACAATCCTCAGAATGGTAGAATTATTCACAAACTGTACATCCAACCAAGGGCTAATATCCAGAATCTACAAAGAACTGAAACAAATCAGCAAGAAATAAACAAACAATCCCTTTAAAAGTGGGCAGGAGACATGAACAGAAGTTTCTTAAAGGAAGATAGACAAATGACCAGCAAATATAAGAAAAAAATGTTCAATATCACTAATCATCAAGCAAATGCAAATTGAAACCACAATAAGATATCACCTTACCCCTGTCAGAATGGCCATTATTAACAAGTCAAAAAGCAATAGACGCTGGTGTGGATGCAGAGAAAAAGGAACACTATACATGGTTGGTAGGACTGCAGGTTAGTGTACCCTGTATGGAAAACAGTATGGAGATTCCTCAAAGAAAAAAATGTAGATTTACCATTCAATCCAGCAATCCTACTAAGCAGTATCTATCCAAAGAAAAAGAAGTCATTTTATAAAAAAGACACTTGCACTTGAATGTTTATCGCAGCACAATTCACAATTGCAAAAATGTGGAATCAACCTACTTGCACATCAATCCATGAATAGATTAACCAAATTAACTTCACCCCATGGAATACTACTTAAACATGAAAAGTAATGAAATAATGTCTTTTGTAACAACTTGGATGGAACTGGAGACCGTTACCCTAGGTGAAGCATCTCAGGAATGGATAAACAGTCACCACATTTACTCTCTAATAATTGGGAACTAAACGATGGGCACACACAGGCATCATCCCCATCAAAACAGATGTAAGGACATTGGAAACCAAGGAGAGAGAATGGTAGGGGGTGAGGGATAAATGCTTACCTATTGGGTACAAAAAGCACTATTCTGGTTATGTACACACTATAAGCTCCAACTTAAGCACTATATACAAGGCATCTATGTAACAAAATCATCTGTATACTCTTCATATTTTGAAGTAAAAATAATAAATAAATAATATTACACAAGCCTGGGCAACACAGCCAGACCTTGCCTCTGCAAAAAGTATAAGAAAAATCAGCTGAGTATGGTGGTTTGTGCCAGTGGTCCAAGCTACTTAGGGGGCTGAGGTTGTAGTATCACTTGAGTCTAGGAGTTCAAGGCCACAGTGAGCTATTATAGTGCCAGTGGACTCCAGCCTCAGCAACAGAGTGAGACCCTATCTCTAAAAATAATATGAAATAAAATGAAACACAAAAGTACCAATTAATGATAATAGAAACTACATCACACTGTGTGGAGCTAGAACACATCATGCAGGACTTGCCACAAAGGAGGCACCTCAGTTCCCCCTCATAAGGTGGAAATGATAATGGTATCTACCTCTAATGGCTTTTGGGAAATTAAAGAAATTAATATATGTAAAGTACTTCAAATGAATACTAAATGCTAAATTGTTAGTTACAAGACTGGAGACTCAGGATTGTGGAAAATGGCGGAATAGGAGTGCCCTCCTGGCTCTCTGCTCTCAGAGTCGGAGGTGAAATAGGCAGACTACTGCACGCGAGTGAACTCCACTTCTACAGGACCAGCTATACGAATCTACAGAGAACCATCGT
>CAUYRT010075110.1:0-29537 GCA_963574885.1 Lepilemur ruficaudatus
GCTACTTGGGAGGCTGAGGCAGAAGGATTGCTTGAGCCTAGGAGTTTGAGGTTGCTGTGAGCTAAGCTGACGCCACGGCACTCACTCTAGCCCGGGCAACAGAGTAAGACTCTGTCTCAAAAAAAAAAAAAAAAAAAAAAGTTAGTTCTCTACCTGTGCAGAAAAGTAAGAAATCTCTAAGATCATTTCTACTTTTAAAAGTCAATGATTTAAAAAAAATTAGCAGCATTTGAATTCTTTCACCCTTTTCAATATAGGTGTGATATTTCTTCTAAGCCAATCTCTAACCAAAAGGAAAGAATGGTCTCATTTTTAGAATTACTGGCTGTTTGTTTGAACTGAAGAATTAGTTGCATTTCAAAATACAGACATGCCTAATGAAATGATTAAAACATACAGAACATTAAATTATAAGCAGATGGGGGTAAAACTAGGGGGGAGGTGAGTTTGCAAGAGACCTGAGTCCAGGGAAGCTGACAGCTTTGGGTTTTCCTCAATAACACAGAAGAGGATTGTTTAAGCAACAGAGGGTAAGAAAACAACCTCTAGAAGACAAATCAATATCTCTCTCTCTCTCTCTCTCTCTCTCTCTCTCTCTCTCTCTCTCCTTCTCTCACTCTGATAGACAGCAGCCTGCAAGAAGAATCAGAAAGTAAAAATCCACATATATACCAACAGTCTGCAGAAGGCCATTATTGAAAGAAAATGGACATTGACATGGACACCTGGAACAGGAACCAGGAGTCACCTTGCAAAAGTATCATAGCAATGAGACATCATCCTATGAGAGCCAAGGAGGTCAGACTGGCCCAGAGTAAATCACGGTTCAGGATTCGGGTCTGCATCTTTGTAAGACAGACATCTCCTCGGCAGATTTCTGGTCCCAGTTATTTGCGAAATGCCTTCCCTCCTCCTTCCCTGAATTTTATCATTTAAAATGCTGCTCTGTATAGTTAAAAGATAAGAGTTTGAGGAGACAGAGTTGACAACAGCTAGAAAAGAAGTTTAGCGGATAGGAGCGGTTCACAGACTGTGCAAATTGTCTGCTAAGTGGCACTTTGTGGTTCGGCAGAATCTGTGAGAGTTTTATCTTGAATTTCTATCGGGCTGCATTCAGCAGGGGCTGGTTCCCTGGAAACTGGCTTTTTTTTTTTTTTTTTTAAATCTATGTCACGTCTCTGTCTTTCGTGAATATACGATAGCAGTTTCGACCCATTTGAGCTGCCTTCCTGAACAGTGGCACCGATTGTCTCCGAGTGTGGGTTAATGGATGTAGGTCTAGAGATAAAGGAAATAAACCCTCTAAGATGTTGTCTAATTTTTAAAAGGCATCTCGCCTTCCTCAGTTGTGTGTCTTCTTTGTCTTGGATGTCTGCAAGGGAGAGGACAGAACCGCTGTGGCGACGGTGGCTTGCACCCAGGGCCAGGGCCAGGCTCCGAGTGGGGGCGAGGGTCACCTTTGGAATCAGAATCAGTTCTTGCTTTCAGAGCAGAAAGAACACCCTGGACATGAGTCAGTGCACACACAAACAGACATTCGCCCCGCGAGGGAACTGGCCGCTCTCTTGTTTCAGGTAAGAGCCCTCCCCATCCTTCCAAGCTGCCCCCAGGTGTTGGCAGGACTTTCACATCAGCACTTCCGTGTCTGGCAGCGAGCACTGCTCTCTCTGAGAACTGACCAATTATTGCAGAATCTTGTTTCCCCAGCATCATCCGCCAGAGAAGGTGCAAGCTATCAATCTTGCTCTACTTCGTGCCTAATTAAAAGTCTCCCAGCCATCTCCGCCGGGAGACAACGGCCGTGTGTTTGGGAATTGAGGGACGGGGTCTCTTTCCCAAATAATTTGCCCCACTCACCAGGAAGGTCGGGGTCAATGAATTGCTCAGCTCCACCAGCCACACGGGCTGGTCAGGGAATCCTGTCACCCGCTTCCACCTCCCCGCTCTGACCATGGTAAGATCTTTAGTTTTTCTCTTTAATTTTTGAGGTTCTGTTGAATGTGTCTTATTATAAGCCTCTTTCAATCTTTGGAAAGAAAATGGTCCATAGGTGTATAAATTTAACATTTGTGTATAAAAATATATAAATAGTATCTACTGAAATTCCACCTTTGGAGATTCACTCTCTGAAGATTTGACAGCGTTCTTATCACTCTGTGAGGAAAGAACGCTGTCACCTTGTACCTTTCCTCGTCAGCTACTGGCCGGTGTGGAAGGTGGGGGCCCAGAGGCCAGGAAGGGGAAGGGCAGTGCCCTGGTGGCCAACCAGAAGCAAAGCCTACCAGGGCAGGGCGAGGAAATGAGACAGAACTGACCCATGGGGCCAAAGGCACGTGGCAGCCACGCCCTCTGTGTGCACGTGGCCCACACCTTTTCCTGGTCCCTCAAGATCCTACAGGAACAAAGGGATGCCTGCGGCCCTGCTGCTGCCCTGGGAGGAGCAAGAACTTTCCTGATTTGAGTTTCTGGCTCTGTCCCCATCAGGCATTCCTCCATGGAGATCTCTAAAAACCCAGTTGAGAAGTTGTCATCATCATCATCACTGTCTGTGTTCGGGGAGTAGCGGAAGCCAATGTGTTGAGAGCTCACCACATTCCTGGCACTGTTTTTTGCACTTCACCTGCATGATGCCGTTTAGACGTCCCGGTCACTTTGTGAAATAAGTGCCACGTTCACCCTGAGCCCCGGCTGGGAACAGTCCTTGGCACATAACAAGAGCTCCAGGAAGAACAGTCACCGCCGGTGCTCGGTGTGCAGGGCTTGCCCAGGAACAGTCCTTTGAAAGAGAACAGAGGAGCTCTGTGACCCCGTAGGTTCCTAAGCGAGATGAACTCTACACAATTCCATGTCCTTGAGGAAAACGCTAGGCTGCTGGATTTGCAGGCCCTACAAACCTGGCATGTTACATTGGGCGTACACAGCCGTGCTGATCCGGGTTAGAGGGATTCAGAGAGGCGGAAGGGCTGCCCCTTGCCCTTGAGGATGAGGAGGGGTGATGCAGAGAGGCGAATGGCACGGGGTACAGAATGTGCCCAACACGCCGCCTCCACGCGCTCTGCTCCTAGCAGTTTTCCCACCTTCACCGGCCCAGGAAGCACCTGAGGGAGGTGGGGAATGATGCAGACACCTGAGCCCATTCTCAGCGATGCTGATCTGCTGGGTCTGGAGTAGGCCAGGAAGTTTGCATTTTCCCCAAGTTTCTCAGGTGCTCCTGATGCGGGAGCCACGGACTCCTGCAGAGAAACACAGACCCAGAGGAGACAGGGATCAGGACGGACTTGGGTGGTATTGGGCGTTGGCTTCTCAGGAAGGGGGGAAGTGTTGAGTGGGCTCTGACTGTTATTACAGCTAAGACCATTTATCCCAATTGGGGACCCCATGCTTTCCAGAAACAAGCCACAGTTCTTCAGGACTGGGTGCCTGCACGGGGGAGCATCCTACCTCGGGAACCAATGAGCAGGAAGAGGAAACAAGGCTGAGATTAGCTCTGAGGCCCTCAGAGTGCAGTTCAGGGCCCTGGGCAGCCAGGAGCAGGCCGAGGGGCGCCTCACTCGGCTTTCTGTCCAGCTGCCTGGATGTGAGCAGCTGAACTTCAAAGGGAGCACGCGGTTTACCCACGGGCAGCTGTGGTTGTGTGGGTGGGTGGGGCGCCAAGGGGATCCGAGGAAGGGGCTAGAGTTGCGAGAGAGAGAGATTCAGGGGGGAAATTAACAGCTTTGGGCTTTATTTACCAGGGGAGGTGGCATACTTGGGACTGTCTTACACTTTTGTGTTTTAATCAACACGGAATAGTAAGATTGTCCTCGTAATCCCTCGAATATCCATGCAGAGAAATTGTTTCATGGTAATTCCGTCTGAAACCCTGCCCTGAACTCACACTTTAAGGACCACCACTGGCACTAAAACTTCCTAGGAGCCAGAAGGGAAAGGACCTAGAGCATCCACGTCCCATGTCACTCCCAGCAGATGCTTTTCTCCCCCCTTAAGATGCAATGATTTTAGAGACTTTGGCTAAGAGGTGGAGAAAATCCCAAACAAACACAAAGCAAACCACTCAAGATTTGGAAGACAGAACAGTTAAGAGCCTGAACCGTGTTCTGTCTGAGGAAGACAATGGAAGACAGGGCCTTCTAGCAGTTTCACAATAGGTGAGAAGATGTTATCGAAGGAATCGCTTTCAATGGCTTAAGTTACAGGAGGGAAAACATGGGCTCAGAGCTTGAAGAAGTCAGGAAAAAACCCACAAAGAAAAAAAGAACAGGGATTGTGCAGAACAAGAGAACAAGCAAAACAAGGCAATGAGCTGCCAAAGAAAGTGGAATTTCCATCCCTGGAGCTATTCTGAGCAAGAGGAGGGACCTCTTTATTACAGGTTGTTTAGAGTAATGAACTCGATCCCACTGCAATGCATGGGAATGGACCAAATGACCCAGGCAAAGCTCCTTCCAGTCCAAACAACTCCATAATTATTGACCCAGGTGGCCAAGGGTTTGTCTCAGAGGATGAAGAGTTCGTTTTCAACCGACTTGCAAAGGCTCTGTTGCCAGCAGTGCTTTGTCATTGACTGGATCGTTTTCAAGTGATGTCGTTCAGCAAAACCTCCAGTGGGGAGATCCACAAAGCAACCTGCTAAGCGCTTGCGGAGGACCGTGAGGGCTCAATCCTTTCTGGCCAACTTTAATTCCCAATTGCCTCGTGCAGGCTTAGGAAAGGTCCTGGAGGTCTGCTGAGGAATTCTGCAGCTCCTGGGAGAAATGGAAGTCAGCAAATGCTCTCCATGTTTGAACTTGCTAGAAAGTTCCACCTATTTGCTTCTAAAGCTGGTGGATGGACTTTTCCCCTCAACGGCCGTTGAGCAGACTCTGCCTCCATCCTGTTTTCAGTCCCGCAGATGTGGAGTGACTCTGGTGTCTTGTTCTGCGCACTGCTGTCATGTTTTCTCACTTGGGGGCTGGAGACAAGGACGTCCTACTCTTGACAAAGTCAAACGAAACCCCAACGAGCCTCCCTCTCTCCACTTCTCCCTCATCTCCGGTCTCAGGGAGACCATTTGAAAAGGAGTTTTAGACAACCAGTTTTTAACACTGCAAGTCCTTATATGATAAATATTTTGTAACAATAATGGAACAAAATGAAAACATGAGTCCTAATTTTTTCAGGCTTTACCAGCTTGAGGGGGTAAATGGCCCCACGTTCATGAATAAACCACACTCCCCTGCCTCTTGCCCCCACCTGCATAATACAGACAGTGGCTCCCTCTGGCAGTCCACAGGCGCTCTTGAATGAGCGCCCACAGTCCTGGACAGTCCACACTGGCTCCCTCCCCAGGGAGCCTCTCTGAAGCCACCACCGTCCCTGCTGCCAGGAGACGCAGTGACAAAATGGATTCCCTGACTACAGCACTTGTTCCAGATGGTTCCAAAGTGGCAAACCCAGGGCCTGCAGCAGAGCTGTGCTCCTCAGACTCCTCTGTATACCAAAAACACAGGTTCAAGTCCTGTTGACACACGGGAAAGTCCCCTGTCCCTCAGCCTCCGCCTCTGTAAGACGCAGACACCAGGTACGGGGCTTGGCCAAGGTACTAACACCAGGGACAGATAAAACCCTGCTGTGGCCTCTGCCACCAGGGTGCAAGGACAAAATTCCTTCTTGCTTTGGGCTTCCAGGGGCCCCACCCACCAGCCAAGCAAGAATGAATTCAGCTGTGTTCCTTGCTGGCATTTTCCAACTCCAGCGACCATCACAGTTTTTCTCAAGCTGTACCCATGACACAATAGTACCCTCTGAGTCATTTTTTTCAGGGAAATAATTCTGTGTACGGAAAAGCTGTTATGCACAAAGATGTTTACTGAAGCATCATTTAGAACAGTGAGAAATCAGAAATTGCCAAAATGTTAACCCATTAAGAAATGGTTGGGTAAATGACTATCTCCTCAAAGGAAAACGGTACAGCCATCTCTGTGATTGGCTTAGAATTGTTTTTTTTTAAACCTTCCAATTACTTAGTTAATAAGCTTTTGTCTTATTAACAATTTTTTACATTAAATTATCTCCATTCAAATAGCTGGAGTGGCTTCTGTCACTTGGGCGAGATTGCAAGTCTCTGACCACAAATACCCCCAAATCCTCACCGTCCATCCTCCTGTTTCACAGAAAAAATAGACACCTTCCGCTGAGAGCTCCCCATTTCTCACATTCCAAACATGCCCGTGTACCCACATCTGTTCTCCGCTCGCACCTCCTTTCCTGTTTTACAATAATTAAAGCCGCCTCTCCTGTTTCAAACCAAATCCTTCATTGCGCTTTGATCCCATCCTCTTGCTGTCCTCTCAGCAAACCCACACTCTTAACTAAGTGTCAGTTTCCCCTCACAGACTCCACGTTTTCTAGAATGGATCCTTCTGTTGGCTTTTGAATATGTTCGAATCTCATAGAATGAAAAAGCTTCCTTCCTTGGTTCCCAGCCCCCACCAGCTGCCACCTGTCTCAGCAACCAAACTTCCTCAGGGGTTGTGTCAACCCACTGCCTCCGTTTCCCCCCTCTCTACCTATTCCTTGATTTACTCCAATCCGATTTCTGGTCCCAGCAATCCATGGTCAAGGTCCTCAGTGAGCACCATGCGACAGTTATTCCTGAGGGAAGTCTCTGCTTCTGCCTCAGACGTGCACGGTACAGGCACTTACCGCAGGCAGGATTTTAAGTTTGCTCAGGGGGTTGCTTGGTGGATGGTGGTCTCCTTGCAAGTTACATGTTCCAAGCAATTGTTGACCATATATGCCTTGCCGCACACTTGAACTCTCAGGGGCTGGCTCTTCCTTAAGAAAGATGAGTGTTTGTTGAATGAATGAATGAATGAATGAATGCTTCAGACTGGGGACTGCTGCTCTCAGGACATTGCTCTCTCAATCCCTTTATACCGGGTTTGGGCCATAATCCTGAATGTTGAAATCCCGAAAGATCAAAATCCCTAAAGTTGAAAATTCTGAAAAATCACAAGTCTGAAAATACAATTCTGGAAAATTATTTGAGACATTTATTTACATTTTTTAAAAACGGGATTTATTGACAGAACACTTCATAGGCCATCTTACACAATAAAATAGGCAATAATAACATGCACATTTTTGCAAGCATAAGCACTCAGGTGTACTGATGACAGTTGCATGGGTATAGTGGTGACAAGCAGAACCGTATTCATGAAGAAATAGGTCATTTAGGAAATGTGCTTTTTCAAGGAAGAAGGGAAAGGCTCTTGTACCTATTGCTGATGACATGAAGAGATGCTGAACCTGAACTTACTGGCTCGTACGACCTGGAGACCGTTTTTGTTAGTAATCAATAAAAGTAAAAGTATTTCCTTCTTATGAGTATTTACTGAATGCCTAGCATACATTATATTATCTATGTATTATACCTACTAATATATCAAAATAACAGCTATGTGTTGAGCAGTTATACCCATTGCCTCATTTAATCTTCATAAAACCCTATGAGATAGGTATGATTATCACTCCTCTTCCGCAGATCAAGAAACTAAGGCTTGGGGAGTTCAACTTGCTCAAAACTCTACAACTAGTATAAGGCAGAGACTAGTCTCAAACCTGGCTCAGCCTGACTCCAAAGTTTAGCTAAACCTGAGCATTAACTCAGGTTTCCTCGTTTGAGTTAATGCTCAGTAACTGCATATATCAGTGTTCTGGTTACATATTGCTGCATAACGACTCCAAAATTAGTGAGTAAGAAACAACAACCATTTTATTATGCTTATAATTTTGTGGGCTGGGAATTCAGGAAGGCACAGTAGTGACGGCCCCTTTCTGCTCAGAATGACTCAACTGGCTACAGGTGACTGGCATGGCTCACAGGGGATCATATGCTAGGGACCTTGGTTATGACTCTTGGTTGTGTTCCTTGGCTCTTCTCCACACATCACAATTTTTGGCACGAAGTGTCCGGAATGACTTTTTCACTCACATGTCTGGCACTGGGCTGAAATGGCTGGAAGGGCTGGGGCTAGCCAGGCATCTCTTTCTACTCCCAGCCTTTCCACATGGCTAGCTTGGGCTTCCCCACAGAATGGTGGCCTCGGGAGAGTTAGTCTTCTTCCATGGTGGCTGGCTTCCTTCAGAGCAAGCATGGCAGGAGACAGGAAGTAGAAGTTGGTTGAAGGTAAAGTAAAAGGGACAGAGGGGTGGAAATAATTTGTCATTTATGAAACCTGATAGCTAAAACATAAAAACTCCCAGCAAACAGTGGACAAGTGAAGAACCTCTGAAATGGGATGTTCTTTCAGTGTTTTGATTTCCTGTTTTCATGATTTCCTGTCTCGTGCTTACCTTTATTTTTTTTTTTAAGTTGTTGGGTTTTCATTTGTTTCGTTTTTCTTTTGGAGCTCTATTCCTCAAGTATCATTGTCCTCTCTTACAGCTTAAAAATCTTTTTCTGGTTTTTAAAAATCAAATTTTTATTTTGAGATAATTTTATTATAGATTCAAATGGAGTTGTAAAAAGTAACGCAGCTCTCTTGTACCCTTTTCTCGTCTTCCCCCAATGACAACATCTTGCAAAACTGCAGTACAACAGCCCAAACAGGAAATTGACGTTGATAAAGTCAATACAGAACGTTTTTATCACCACGGGATCCCTGACGTTGCCCTTGCGTAGCGGCACCACTTCCCTCCCACGTCCTCCCCTCCTTAACCCCTGGCAAGACTGATCTGTTCTCTCTTCCCATAGTTTTCTCATTTAAGAGTGTTACCCAAATGGGGTCATGCACTATGCAACCTTTTGATGCTGGCTTTTCTCACTGAGCGTAATTCTCTGGAGGTTCCTTCTAGATTGTCGTGTATATCAAGAGTTCATTTTCTTTTATTGCAAAATGATATTCCATGGTATGGCTGGACCACAGTTTACCTGTTGAAGGATATCTGGGCTGTTCCAGTTTTCAGCTATTACAAACAAAGTTGCTGTAAACATTTGCTTACTGTTGTTTGTGTGAATGTAAGTTTCCATTTCTCTGGCATAAACTCCCAGGAGTGTAATTGTTGGGTTCTATGGTAATGCGTGTTTCATTTTTTAAGAAGCTGCCAAACTGGCTATACCTTTAACATTCCCGTCAGCAATGTAGGAGTGATCAGTGTTGTAAAAATTTAATTTCAGCCATTCTGAGAGGTAAGTAGTGGTATCTCATTGTGGTTTAATCTGCATTTCCCTAATGGGTAAATTCTGTTGATCAACTTCGAGTATATGTATCTGCCATCCATATATCCTCTTCAGTGAAATGTCTATTCATGTCTTTTGTCCATTTTCTAATTGAATTGTTTGCTTTTCTGTTATTGAGTTTTGAGAGTATTTTATATATTCTAGATATTAGTCCTTTGTTAGATGTGTGGTTTGCAAATATTTTCTTCCACTCTGTAACTTGTCTTTTCATCTTCTTAATAGGATCTTTTACAAGGCAAAATTTTAAAATTTTGTTGATGTGTAATTTATCAAATTTTCCTTTTGTGATATGTGATTTTGACATCAAGTCTAAAAACTCTTTGCCTTAGATTCTGAAAATATTTTCATTTTTTTATAAGGAAAAAACCCTTTAAAATCCATTTTGAGTTTTAGTTTTATCTTTTACACTTAAGTTAGCGATCCATTTGAAATTAGCTTTTGGATGAGGTGTGAGGGTTAGGTCAAGATGACCTTTTCCTCCTATGGTTGTCCAATTGTTCCAGAACCAGTTGTTTTCAAGGCTATTCCTCATCCATTGAATTGGCTTTTGTACCTTTGTCAAGAACAGTTGGGTATATTTGTGTGGGTCTGTTTCTGGGTTCTCTGTTCTGTTCCATTGATTTATGAGTCTATCCTTTTGCCTAAACTACACAGTCTTGATTACTGTAGCTATATAAAAAGTCTTGAAATCTGGTAGCTTGATTCCCCCACATTATTTTTTCTTTTTCAAACTTGTTGTAGCTATTGGAGTCCCTTTGTCTTTTCATGTAAATTTCAGAATAATCTTGCCTATATCTACAAAAAAAATCGTCTTGCAATTTTTTTTAGGTGTTTGTTGTCAGAACAATTTTGATATGAATTGTGTTAAATCTGTACATCAATTTGGGTAGAATTGGCATTTTTGATATGCTGAGTCTTCCAATGCATGGATAGAGTATGTCACATTATTTATTTAGATCTTTGATTTCTTTCACTGGCACTGTGTAGTTTTCAGCATACAAGTCCTGTACATGTTTTGTTAGATTAACAAGTATTTTATATGTTTGAAATGAGAACACATAAATGTACTGTATTTTTAATTTTGATATTGTGTTCCTTGCTAGCATATAGAACTAAAATTGATTTTTACATATTTATCTTTTCTTCTGTAACCTTGCTGAACTCACTTATTAGTTCTAGGAGTATTTTTTCTAGATTCTTTGGAATTTCCTATGTGGATGATTATGTTATCTGCAAATAAGAACAGTTTTATTTCTGTAGTTTGTTTGGTTTTTCAAGTAATTGGTCCATTTCAACTGAATTGTCAAATTTATGTATGTAGAGTTGTTCTTACTAGTTCCTTATTATCTTTTTGATGTTTTCAGGGTCTGTAGCTATATTCCATATTTTATTCCTGATATTGGGAATTTGTGTCTGCTCTTTCTTTCTCTTTGCCAATTTTGCAATAGGGTTATCAATCTTGTTTATCTCTTCAAATAGCCAGCTCTTTGTTTCGTTGATTTTCTTTATTGTTTTTCTACTTCATTGATTTTTGCACTTATCTTTATTATTTGCTCCTTTAGGTTTATTTTGTTCTTATTCCAGGTTTTTTGAGATGGAAGCTTAGATTATTGATTTGAGACTTCCTTCTATTCTAAAGTAGGCATTTAGTGTGTAAATTTCCCTTTCAGCACTGCTTCTTCTCTGTCCCATGAATTTTGATATACTATATTTTCCTGTTATTTAGTTTTATGTATGTGTTGATTTCCCGTAAGATAGCCTCTTTTATCCATGAGTTATTTAGAAATATGTTTTGTGGTTTCCATATGTTCAGAGATTTTCCTCTTATCTTTCTGTTATTGATCTCTATTGGTCACAGAACAACTTCTGTTTGATTTTGATTCTTTTAAGTATATTAAGGTTTATTTTATGGCCCTGAATATAGTCTATCTTGGTGTATATTCCATGGGAATTCTGCTAATGTTGAGTGAAGTGTTTTCTGAATGTTTGCTAGATCCTAATGGTTGATGGGGTTGTTGAGTTCGTTTATAACCTTGCTGAGTTTCTGTGTAGTTATCAATTACTGAAAGAAGTGTTGGTGTCCACCTGTGATTGTGGATTTGTCTATTTCTCCTTTTAGTTCCATCAGTTTTTGCTTCGCATATTTTGCAGCTCTGTTGTTTGGTGCATACACAGGATGAATTGCTTTATCTTTTTAGTGATTGACCCTTTCGTCATTATATTATACCCCTGTCACTGATAATTTTCTTCATTCTGAAGTTCTGATTTTCTTTGATTAATGTTTTCATGCTATATCTTTTTCTATCCTTTTACTTTTAACTTATTTGTGTTGTTATATTTGAAGTGAGTCTCTTGTAGACAAAATATACCTGGGCCATGTTTTTCAATTCACTCTGCCAATCTGTAGGCTTTTAACTGGTGTATTTAGACCATTTACATCTAATATTATTACTGATATGTTAGACCTTAAGTCTCCCATTTTGTTTTGTTTTTGCTTGTTCCTGTTGTTTTTTATTTCTGTTTTCTTTTCCCTGACTTCCTGAGGTTCACTTGAACATTTTCTAGAATTGAACTTTGATTTATCTATAGTGCTTTGAATACATCTCTTTCTATAGCTTTTTAAGTGGTTGCTCCAGTTATTATATTTTATATGCATAACTTAGCAGTCTACTACTGTCAACTTTTTACCAGTTTGAGTGAAGTGTAGAAACATTATTTTCCCTTATGTTCATTTATCCTTCTCCATCTAATAAGATGGTGTTAAATTTTCTTTAGAACCCTGTAAGATAGTGTTATAATTTTTGCTTCAACCATCAAACATAATTTAAAAGATTCAAGAGGAAAAAGAAAGTCTATTGTATTTACCCATATTTTTGCTTACCATGTTCTTTCTTCCTTCCTAACATTCAAATATTCCTTTTTTTTTTTTTATCATTTCCTTTCTGTTTAAAAACCTTCTGTTAGCTATTCTCTTATGAAAGGTCTGCTACCAACAAATTATTTTAGTTTTTATTTATCTGAAAAGATTTTGATTTCCCCTTTATTCCTGAAGGAAATTTTTCCTGGTTATAGGATTCTGGGTTGACAGTTCTTTTCTTTCAGCCCTTGAATGGTGTTATACCACTTTTTTCCAGCCTCCATGGTTTCTGATGAGAAACTCTCTTCCACTAGAGTTGTTTTCCTCCTAGAGGTAAGATGTCACTTCTCTCTTACTGTTTTCAAGATTTTTTTCTTTGTTTTCAGTTCTAAAAAGTTTAACCATGATGTGTCTTGATGTGGATTTCTTTGGGCTAATTCTGTTTTGAGGTTCACTCAGATTCTTGAATCTGAACATTTATGTGTTTTGACAAATTTGGGATGTTTTCAGTCATTATCCCTTCCAGTTCCTTTTCAACTTCATCCTCTTTTTTCTCTCTCCCTGAAAGCCAAACTGCACAAATAGTAGATCTTTTATCAAAGTTTCATCAAAGTTTTTATCAAACTTTTATCAAAGTTTCATAGGCTCTGCTAATTTATTTCAGTCTAATTATCTCTATTGTTCAGTTCAGGTCATTTCTATTGTTTTATATTCACATTCAATATTTTTTTTTCCACTATACCTTTTATTTTGCTGTTGAGAGCATCTATACAGTTTTTTATTTAAGTTACTGTATTTTTCAGCTATAAAATTTTCCCTTAATTTTCTTTATATGTCCTATTGCTTGGCTGAGACTCTATTTTTTAAACTTTTTTTCAGGTTGTTCATAATTACTCACAAAAAGATTGTTACGATAGCTGCTTTAAAATCTTAGGCAATTTGAATATATTTGTTATCCCACTGTAGGTATCTATTAATTGTTTTTTTCATTCAGTTCGATCATCCTGATTCTTGGTCTCATGAATAATTTTGATTGAGATCTGAACATTCTGAATATAATGCCATAAGATTCTGGATCTTATATAAGCCTTTTGTTTTAGTTGGCTTTTGTGTGTGTGTGTGTGTGTGTATGTGACACTGCTCTGACAAGAGAAGAGAAGGCATTGCCTCATCATGGCCAGGTGGGGGTGTAAGTATAGTTCCTTCCAATTTGGAAGGGAGGGATTCCCCGTTAGTGCTGGTGGGTGTGAGAGAGTTCTCTCCATCTCCACCAGGCCTCCACTGACACCCCTGGGTGGGGTGGCCTCCTTCATGCTGGATGGTTGTGAAATTCATGACTCTTCAGGTCCCCTCTGCACCACTCCAGGGGGCAGCTCATTACTGTCGAGTTGGGGTTGAAGTTCTGGCTTCCCATATGGTTTTTACTGATACCACAGGGACATGATAGGGTTGGAGTTGCGAGGGCTCATTATCACCTTGCAGTGATGAAAGTCCCAGCTACACGGCCAACTCTAAGCCCACCCCAGCAGCAGGAGTGTGAGTGGGTTTTGGATGTCTTCTTTCAGCCTGGTGATGGCGAAATCTAGGTTCACCACTTGGCTTCTGCTGTCCTGGATGGAGGGGTGGTGGCCACAGTGTTTTCTGTGATGTTTAGCCGCAGCAGAGTGGTTGTTTACCAAACATTTTCTTTTGTGCCAGGCTGCCCCTTTCCTTGTCTGCTTGCTAGAGAGACCAGGGGTTTGTTGGGGCTTTTTAGGTCTGTACCTGTTGGCATTTCCAGGTAGCTGGCTTCTCCAGCACCCAGACTGGGATATATGAGGCAAAAAGAAATCTGGAGATCTCATCACTCTCCTGGTTCCTCAGGTCTCCTGGCTCCTAGCCCGTCTGCTTTTTTCCCCTTACCTTCAGCATCTTCTTATATTTGTTTTGTATATAAGGTCCAGAGCTTTTATTTGTATTTAGAGGGAAAAATAGGGAAAAGTACTTCTACTTTATCCTCCCAGAAGCTGAAGTTCTCACTTAATCTTTATTTTTAAATAAAGATTTTCCTTTAAAAAATATTTTTGAAGATATAGGTTGCACAGAAGGAAAAAAAAAGACAACACAAATAAAGCAAACCTAGAAGTGAACTATGAAGATAAATACTCAGCAAATTTTTTTAGAGAACTCTTTAATCATTAAGACTACTTAAAACCCCTTACTAAATAAAACAATGCTCCTTTACATTTAGGGTTTTTTTTTTTATAATTTCTTAAGTAATTTCTCATCCATTATCCTATTTGATCCTGCTAGGAACCCTGAAAAAGAAGTAAGGCAAATATTATCATCCCAGTTTGACAGAAAGGGAAATGGCTCTATGAAAATCAGAACAAAACATAGGCTCCACCAAAAATTTATACTAAACAATTAGTATATTTGTTTTCCTACCACAAAATAAATAATTCTCTCTTATAGAAAATAATGAAAACTAATCTTTTCAGGAGTCTTTCTTTCCCATCCTCTAAAAAGAATATTTTACCTGCTATAATGCTTCCAGGATGCAACCGTGAGGATACTTGTTTGGAATCAATGAGAGGATGGGAATTTACTGCTTTTCCAACCCCTTCAAAAATACCGCACCATAATTCCTGCAACTCATGAATCATCTTTTGAAAGTCTTGAGTTATATTCTGAATCCTCATCTGGACCCAAGCTGGAGAAATGGCATCTCCTTTGAATTTCAGATTCCTTCTGTGCAGCGGCGGCCGAGCCCTGCAGTGTTTGCTCTACCTGGGTCAGCACGTGCAGCGCGCAGAAACGTGGGAGCCATTTTGAGGAACATGTCATACTGAAGTGAGATGGCACCTCTTCTGACCTCGAAGTACAGACCAAGTACACTGCGGCTGAATTTTTCTTGGACACAAAAACAAGCTCACACAATGGAAACATTCCACAGGTCTGAGTCTCCACCATCTGCCTACAGAGTTCTGCAAGAGGCTGAGAGCGCAGGGGAACTAACTGGCCGTGCGTGGGGCTTTCTCTTGGAGACACGGCATGAGGAATCCCTGCTTAGTTTGGTTGCCATGTGCAGATTTGAGAGACTGAAATATAGAATCTACCGAAGAGGAGAATGAAGCAAAACAATACGTTAAAATATGAGATATCTTTTATTAAGTCATGATAAGAAAGGATGTGTTTGAGAGTAAGGAGTTGAAGGCTGTCAGACTGCAATACTGAGTTAATTGAGGTTCTCAGCTGTGGGTCACCCACAGATCCAAGGCATTACAGCCGGGAGAAACTATTTCCCCACGAGGCCAAGGTCTGGCTTTCCTGTTCCTTCTCAGGGAGTATCTGTCCTCCGTCACCTCTGTCTAAGGCGATTGCTGGAGGCAAGAAGACTCAGTCTCTGCCTTCCAGGAGCTTCCAATCCAGCTAATGAGGCCAGATGTAGAGATGAGAAGATGAGGAGGTGCCAAGTGAGGGGCAAAGACATGTCACTGGCCCTAGGGATGAGGCCTGAGATGTAGAAGGGGGAAGAGATTTCAGCCAAAGAGGAGAAGGGAGGAGGAAAAGCAAAGGGTGAGTGTGCACCGTGTTTTGAGGGGCAATGATGGAAATGCCTCTAGGACCACACCAAGAAGGGGGTTTGTACAGGGACACAGAGATAAAGGGGGGCCCATGAGGAAGCACAGGTGAGACTGGGACTTCATTCGGCAGAGAGGGAGAGCTCCTAATGGCCAGTGGGGAAAGGAGAGACACGCAGAAGGAAGCACATCAGGAAGATGAATCCTGCAGTGGAGTGTACGATGGATTGTAAGGAAGAGACCCACATAATATGGTGACAGGTCATTTATTTAGAAAGAAATGTTCCCTTTTTATTAAAACAACAAACCTTCATAAGGGAATAAATAATTCATATCCTCTTGATCTGTTTACAATTAATACAGTCAGATAAATGTCCAAAGTCCAAATTCAGCCAAGTTCAAGGTTTATTAGCTCTGGGGATTTCCCTAATGTAATCACAGAGCCATTATTCAACATCCTCTGAGCATCCTCTGAATCCCTGCACTCAATTATGCTACGACATCTAATTTATGATGTATAACAGAAACTACTATTTTCTTTTCGCTCACCAAAAAAAAATAATAATAATAATAATAATCCTCACAATTTTGAAATGGCACCTTTACTCAAAATTATAAAATTTTGCTTCATGTTTGTGTAAACACGACCCAAACCCTTTGATGCTTCAGCTGCCTGTGTCTGCAGGGAAAAATTAAGGAATTCAAATGGTTAAAAAAAAAGCCAAACTGAAATGTTTACATAAGATTGGGAAGAGGTTGGTTGGGTTTGTCGTCTCAGCATTCAGAACTAGGAATGCTTTTTGAGACCACCTTCTATAAACCTTCCACTTCATGGGGTGGGGCTGTGGAAGATCAGAGGGGTTTTGGGGCCTGTCACCTGTCTGGTTAGTGGCCAGGGAGGACTGCGCTAGACTCACCCCATGACTTCACCTTCCGATGTCCCCTAGGAGGTACGTTTATTCTAAATATCTTTCATTTTAGATGCATTACGTATTTTTCAGGACATGAGAAAAATATCTTCCTTCTTTCCCAAAGACGGATTCAACCAAGTTTACTGAGAGATCGCTCTGCAGGAAGAATCATGCGAAGTGCCGAAAAGGTAAGTGAGAAAGGCCCGGAAAAGCTCACGTGCTGGAAAGTGGGAGAGACAAGCACGATGCTGTTAACGTCCCAGGCCGAGAGTGAAACACGGGCTAACTGCCAAGGGCTAACTGATATCACGGGCTAACTGATACACGCCCACGAGCACTAGGTAGAGTTGCCCTTGTGAGAAGCAACTGATGGACACAATAGCCAGAATTTGGGGCCGTCTGTGCCTGTAACTTTTGGATTGAAGCTGTTTGAAATCACTGTCTTTGCGTTTAAAATACATGGCACACGCTCCCCATCAACAGTCTCATGGGCCTCTTGTGGCACCCAGTTTAGGCCACCCTGAAAAACAGGGACTGCTGTTTATCCATCCATTGTTGTGTCCCACCCCAGCCTTCTCTAGAGTGAGTCTCGCATAAGTCACGTGCCCCATATTTTAAATCAGACTTTTCTAAATTAAGTGAACAGCCAGGCACGGTGGCACATGTCTGCAGTCCCAGCTACTTGGAGGCTAAAATGGGAGGCTCTCTGGAGCCCAGGAGTTCAAGTCCAGCCTGGGCAATATAACAAGACCCCATCTCTAAAAAGGCAAAAATTTTAAAAGTTTTAAAAAATTAAGTGAAAAATCTCTCTAGTCATTTTCTTTTGATGCTTTTTTGAAATTTAATTTTATTTAAATAAATTTTATAGTATTTCTCAAAAAAAAAGATTAAGTCTCCTATAATGACCTGATGGGATAACAGTGTTAACAAGTAAGTGTATTAGTTTCCTAGGACTGCCATCGCAAAATATCACAAACTAGGCTCTACGGAAGAATTCTTTCTTCCCTCCGCCTTCTTAGTTTCTGGTGGCACCTGGCAGTCCTCAGTGATCCTTGGCGTGTAGCTACGTCACTCTAATCTCTGTCACATGGCCCTCTCCATGTCTCTCTGTGTGTCCTCTTCTCTTCTTATAAGGACACCAGTCATCAGATTTAAGGCCCAACCTAATCTAGTATGACTTCATCTTAACTAATATCTGCAAAGATCCTATCCCTAAATAAGATCATATTCTGAGGTTCCAGGGGAACATAAATTTTGGGGGGACACTATTCAGCCCACGACATAAAAGAAGAGGGAAAATCAGGAATAAGACAGGGGACAGAGCTTGCCAAATAAAATGAAGGGTGCTTTGGTCTGAATGTCTGTGTCTCCCCAACATTCATATGTTGAAACCGGATCACCAAGGTGATGGTATTAGAAGGTGAGGCCTTTCAGAGTTGATTAGGTCATGAGGGCTCTGCCATTGTGAATGGGATGAATGCTCCTTTAAAAGAGGCCTCAGAGAGGCTTGTCGCTTCTCCCATGTGAAGACACACAAAAGGTGCCATCTGTGAGGAGCAGACTCTGACTAGACAGCATCTCTGCTGGCACCTTGATCTTGGACTTCCCAGCCTCTAGAACTGTGAGCAACATTGTTTATAAATGACCCAGTGTAAGGTATTTTGTTACAGCAGCCTGGACTGACTAAGACAAAGCGTAAGCTTGCTATTCTAAGTGTCTGCCTCAGGGTATCCACACTGTTAGAAGGTGGGCTGCAAATCTGTCATTGCAATTCCTTACCTAGTGAAGTTGCTATGACTCAGAGCTTGAGCATTTGCTCACTTGCTCACTTGCTTAGGGTTTGAATCCTGGCTGATTTCACCGATGTGATTTGGAGCAAATTACTTAACCTCCCTGTGCCTCAATTTCTTCATTTGTGAAATGGAAATGATGGCTTTTTGGAAAATAAAATTAAATAAACCATGCAAAGCCCCTGTCCCAAGTGAGTTCTCAGTGAAAGCTAGCCATGGAAATGTTGGCTATGCAAGGTCTAGAAGGAAAAAAGTAAAGGAAGCTACCAAGTTGTGGTGTGGGAGAGGACTTAAAAGGAGTGATAAAGTCTGGCCAGGGAGCTTAGGAAAGGCATCATGCAAGGGGAGGCCATTAGGACAACGTGTACATCTGGAGTTGAGTGGGAAGACGCTGTGTGCAGCCAGTCTGGCTTTGGGAGAACAGGGACCAGTCCAGCTTGGCTGGAACATAGAAAACAAGAGAGGAGGTGTGTGTGACTCATTGAAAAGACAGGCTGAATCCGCCTGTGGACATTAGGGTGAAGAGGCTAACCTAGCTGGCACGAGTGGTCCTCATGTCATCTGCCCAAGGTCCAATACCTTAGGGAGGGAAATACCTGGTCTCTGCAGGAGCCTAAACCAGCCCTTGCCCTGTGTCTCTTCACTGTTCCACTGCTGTTCCTCCTCATGTCTGCTGGTTTTTGACCCTGTTACAAATTTTGTGACCCTGCTTTGATATATCTCAAACATTTCCTCATCACTTCTTATTGGTAGGATCACTGTTAGGGTTTTATTCTTCTCTCAGATGTTTTATTCCAAACTTTGAATTTTACAACCTTGTATCTATCATATATCTCTCCCCACCCTCTACTTCTTTATCTATAAGTAGGGTTATATATGTGACTCTGTGTCTGGTCCACTATGACCCCTGGATCGTTTCCAGCATGTCTCTGGGATCCACAGGCATTCTAAATCTTATCTTGGCCTAATTTGCTACTTCTTTCTCTGTAGGGCACTACAATGTGCTCACATGGTACTGTTCTGTATCAGAGATGTGGCAGGCTGCTCTACCCCCAGCCACAAACCATAAAATTAAGAACGGCAAGACTCTCTTGATTAATTTCATTTGGCTGTCTTTAAATCCATTAAAGAAAATGCCTGTTTAAATCATTCTTTTGCAAGCATATTTGTAAATAATACTTAAAAAAACACTTCATCTAATTATTCTTACCACAGCTGAATGTTAACAAATTGAAGACAAGATTTATGTTTAGACAGCATTAAGGTACTAATTTTTTCTTAACAATAGGCACTGCAATTGACAAAATTAAAACAGAAAACATAGACCAACAAAAATTAATTTGCACCAGGCTTAATAGTGTCTCTAAGTAAATCCAGTCGCTCCTTGGCTGCATAAGAAAGGCCATAAAGATTTTCTAGAAGAATCCGGAGTTTGGGATTCCACACTAATTGCCTCCCCTCCCCTTTTATCTCATCTCCTTGTCTTGTCTTGCCTGCAAAGGCACGTGCAGTTTCCATATTCAAAATGCCTTCGGCTCTGCTGGGGTAAGGAAGTCGGGGGAGGAGGGGCTGGGCCAGGGAACCACATAAATAAATGGGAATTTCTACATGGACATGAGGATTTTCTTTTTCATTTTTTAAAAATGGGAATAAGGCACGTGTATAAATTCCGAAAAGAGCAATTCATTTAAGTCTATCATCTTTGGCAACACAATAGAACGCACGTCGGGATGAACAGTCGCAAATCACTCCCCTGCCCACTGTCTGTTTTCTCCACCATATGTTGTGGAGAATACAGCTCACATGCCGAAGTCTCGCCTCCTTTCCATGTGAGAAAGCATGTTGTGATATCGGCAGCCTGGTCACCGAGCCAGTGGGGGTGGGAAGCCAGAGACAGTCGGGAAGACAACGCACCCTCCAGTCACAATATTTTTAAAAGCCTGAAGAGCCTTGAAAACAGTAAAAACAGTATATTCCCCAGCAATCCGGGCTGGCCTGAGCTGGGCCGGGTACTTCTCGTGATCCTGTCCATCAACTCTCAGAACTTCCGGGCAAGAAGACACCTGAGTGGCCACCGATGCAAACGCGTGGCGTTGGCGACCTATCAGTCTCTTTTACATGGTGGTTGCTGCGCTTGTCCGTAAACCAGCGCGACGTGGGAGAAAAAGCAGTTGCTTACCGGAGAGGTTATCCTAGTTTCCCATGCCCCCCCCCCCAGGGACTCACCTGGTCCCTGGGTTGAAAATGCGACAGCAGAGAAAAGGTGACCCTGGCCATAGTCACCATTGCAGCCTCATCAGTGCTGTGCAGTGACCCGGCAAGCTGACGCACCCGCAGCACAGTGGCACAACCGAGGCACCTCCGACGGCCGCTGCCTGTGATGCTTCAGTGCCGCGCTCTGGTCGCCACCACAGTGATCAGTGGATGTTCTTTGTGTCGCAGCTTTCCTAGTCTCACATCCACGTATGCGGCACAGATGGCCCTGATGAAACGCGGCTTTCTAGGGACAGTCTAAGCTGACTCAGTAAGAGGTCAAGTATTTTATTAAGCCCGGCTCTTTCAGTTGTTTAAGGGGCGGGGGGGGGGGGGACCCTGTGTTTTCATTTACGGCATGACAATATTTGAAACAATATTTTAAAAGTTTTCATCAATTACAAAACGCAAGTTAACCTTCACGAAACGTCATTGAAAACAAGAAAAACCTTGGGAATTGTAAGAATCACAGGTAAAAAGTGAATTTGAGTCCCTCCGTTGTGCATCAAACTCTTTGTCTAAATTAAACTGAACAGATGTGGAAAAAATGAGTCAGGGGCTCCCCATTTAATTCTAAATGAGCTTTCAGGTTCCGCTTCCTATGGCTGATTTTAGCCTAAGCCGCCTTATTGCCTAAAATCTGCAACTTGATACTAAAAGCTTGTCAAAATTAAGTGCATGCTTTATAAGTTTACATTTCTACAGTCTAAGTGTTTTTCTTTGATATTCAACAGGGACACGGGTTCCCATGTCATCTGGCCTTGAAGTACCTTTAGAACTTTCTCCTGGACCAATTTGAGGGAGCTCAAGGTTGCGGTGAGTTATGGGGCCTTTAAGCTCCCTGCCCAAAGGCCAGCCCTGGGCCCGCACTTGAGGGCTAACACCTGTTGGCCGGACAGAGCAATTAATTTTTTAAAAAATGCAGTAAGCCGCTGAAAATCAAAGCTAGAGGATAAAAATATAATTTTACCTCTTGAGCTTCCAAGGGTGGCCTTTGATCTCTCCCAATGCCTGTGTGGCAGAAGGCGCAGATCTTAGATTTTCCTCCAAAAGAAGCACCTTTGAAAGACACAAACACCTAGAGCTGCCGGAATGTCTCCATCCTCTGTCATGTAACTCTCGAACAATCACACTGATACCTGACTGAGATAGTTGCTCACAGCAGAAAGGCAAATCTACCAAATGTCCCCCTCTTTAAAAACATCATAATTGGAGGCTCTTAAATTATACTACAGTCCATCCCTTGTAAGATCAAATGTTATTTCCCTAAGATGTGATAGTTGGGTCTTTCCGGTTGATGATTATAATGTGGCATTTGTTTCGGAATGTCTGTACATTAAATAGATAACTGTGAACTTCAAAGAGCTAAATACCAATCGTGGGCTGGGGCACGGCCACACATACAGCCTCCCTCTCTCTCCAAACCCTTTGGTAGCCAAGACAAGGTCACTGGTCAGGGTAATTTGCAGGAAAAGTCAATTTCTCAAATACCGAAGCAGGTGTTGTGGCACTCTATGACAATTTACTGAATCTAAATTGAGGAAGTTGAAAAAAGCAAAGGTCATGATCCACAGGAAGAAAGGAAGAAAGAAAATCTCTCTGACTGTATTTTTAACTCCTTTTCAACCAGGACGCACTCCCCGACCGAGACCTTAACACTAGAGACAAATAAACGAAAGTCAGAGTATCTCACTCCAATCGGCAACTTATCTGATTTTCTTTAACAAAAAGGAGAGGACTTCGTGTTTGCTTGAATTCACACGGAAATGAGCTCAATTTATAAGAGCTAAAGAGCAGCTCTTCTGCTCTTGAGGGTTGGGAAGCAAAAATCAAACCAAGATGTCAGAACTTTCTACCTTAAATTAAAAAGTCAAATAAGTAATGTATATTATGTGATACATACTACTTGGCGTAGAGTATAAAGAATAGTTCAGAGGATAATATATGATAAACAGATAATATTTAACCCTGGATATTTTATTCTAAATTCATACAATTCCTTGGTGTAGCAGGGAGAGCATGGGATATGGGGTTAGAAGGTTTGAACTTGAATTCTAGTTAATCGCTAATTAATGGGTAATTAGAGCAAATCACTTAACCTCTTTAAGGCTCCATTTTTTCACATATAAAATTGGGGGTTATCGTAAGGATTAAGTGAGCTAATAAATGTGGAAGCATTTGGAAAACTACAAATATTCATCACCACTACTAACCCTTAGGGCATATTATCCTGCAGTACCCATATTGTACCAATGGTATGTTTGAGGCTGGGGTAGGCACCTAAGGTTTTAAAAAATTGAGTCAACGTGAAAAAGAGTTAAGTAAATAAAAGTACAGGTGGAAAAATATTGAAAGGGGCATGCAAAAGGCTGACATTTGGGTGACTTCTCCAGATTTTGTCAAATTCTTCTTGGGAGGAAAGGAAAGGAGATGGAATCACTAAATTTCCTAATGATGTCAGTTTCTAGTGCAAAAAAATTATTTTTTTAATGTAGGTAACTGGGTTGCTTTTTAGTTGATTCAAACACCCAACCTACAAAGAAGATACACATAAGATTTGCTTGTATGTCAATTTCTCTTATTAGAAAGAAAATTCTCATGAAAACAACACTGTCCATGTAACCCAAAACTGAGTTCTAGTCAGTAGCTCAATGTTTATGAGCGATATTAAATGCAATAAAATGCTTTTGCAACATAATCCAAATCCTCCCCTTGGAATTCATGTCTCTGTCTAACACGGTAAGCTCATATGATGTTTTTAGTCAGAGAGTGTGGTAGCCACAAGTCATGGTAAATGTACACTAACCTCTTCATTTTATAGATGGGTAAACTGAGGACCGGAGAAGGGCAGCCGTTTGGTGACTCTGCATGTGTTGCAGAACTGGGACAAGAACTGGCTTTGTGTTCGCTGACCAGGTTCAGGGCTTTTCCTCATCCCTAAATGTCAAGTGCTTAGTAACGTCCAAGCTAAGTCAGGAGAGAAACATTCGACATTTAAATCCCCTTTGTTCGTTTGTTTTTTTATTTATTGGTGCCAGTGAAAATCCTATACCAAACACAGAGGGCAAGCTTAAAAAACATTAAGCACTCAATATATTAAGAATTGAAATGTAGGTTGAATATTACGTACTTCCAGACTCATAGGCTCACTTGTTTTTACATTTTATGGTTCTTCCATATTCTTAGTTTAATTCTGAAGTTACTTTCCATGTTTCTGTTACCTCCCCCGAGTGAAAAATATACTCTCATGAAGGTGCTTCTTAATCTTAACCATGGTGTTTGCAGATCTTCTACATTTATTGGAATATTTTAATATTTGGTATTGATAACTGAAAATTCAGCACACAAAAACCTCTGTCTATAAGGAAAACAATATAAATGTTGACACATATTATTACACTTGGGGCATTTAACCTGAAAGTATGTGCTTTCTCATGTTGCTATTCCTCGTTTAGTGGAACAGGTATTTTCCATTGGCCAGTCAAATAAATTGCTGGAAAATGAATCCTATTTTAGCCATCAGGATTCTATGATCATTTTGGCTTCCAGAAACCAAGCTCCAAGCATGTGGAAAGAAACATTCCCTGCCATGACCAGTCTCAGAACACCCTGGCATTTTACTGATACCGCTGGATTATATCCTTGGGAATTGGAAGTCCAGGCTAGAAGTTTCTTTTTTATTATTAAAATTTTAATTTTGAAATAATCTCAGGTATATGAAAAAGTTGCAAAAATAAGGCAAAAAATTTCCATGTACTCTTCATCTAGATTGCCAAAATGTTCACCTTTGACCATTCTTGCTCTATATTCTCCCTCTCTCAAGAGATGTAGATGTATTTGTTGTTTTTCTTAAACCATCTGAGAATAAGTTGTAGGCATAATGTTCCTTTATCCCTAAGCATTTCAGTGATTATTTCCTCCATATGAGGACATTATCTTATATAGCCACAGCGCAATAATCAAAATCAGAAACTTAGCATCCATATAGCACTATAATCTATAATCTATAGACCTTATTCTGTTTTCTGCAAGTGTCCCACTAATTTGGTTTGCAATACTTCTGATACTTCCTGTCGTCTTCTAAATGCCTTACACTGCTCTCTATCTTGGTGATTCTGGAAGCCAGAGGCTCCTGTTCCCACCTAAAGAATTAGTTTAGATATTTCAAATAAATTAGTTATAACAAATTGTTCAGATTGAAAGAATACTCATATTTAAATTTGTATGCCAGACCTGTTAACATACCTTCTAGTGACTTGATATGAGTCACGTGATCGTGTCTCAAAAGTGTGTTTCGTGCTAAAATTGAGAACTTGTCTGAGTGCTTGTGCTTTGCAGAGGTGGGTTCCATAACCACGGGAAGTTAGCCACAGACCCCCACCCAAGTGTCCTGGAGGAATCCTCCCAGCAGCACTCCGAGTGGCAGCCTCGATTTCCTCCTCTGGTCAGTGGGTTACTTGAGATCTTCCCACACCTTCACTATGTGAATTACAGGAGATAAATAACAGATTAGGACAGGGGCAGGCTCATTAGGTACCTGATCACTTATAGACGTAATTGATTTCATTATTTGAATGAATTCACAGGCAAATACACTTTGTTTTGCATGAAACAGTATAAAATTTATTTTCAATTTTGAATTAAAGTAATTAGCACATTCATTTTCTACAGATCTTCTAATCAAGCTGAATCCTAGGCCTCCTCATGAAAGAAAAAATAATCACAGTATTATCTTGGAACTTAGATAATATATTATACTAAGAGCACAGGACAGGGGCAGGGACTATTTTACTTGTATGAATATATTGCAACGGATGCTTTACTTATAATGCAATAAAACAATGCATTCACATACTTTCTGACTGTCAAATCATATTTCTACTCCTTGTTTAAGAGATCTTAAAATAAGAAAATTTATTGGAAAAACTAAAGAAAATTAGAAGGCTCCCTTCCTCCCTTCCTTCCTTCCTTCCTTCCTTCCTTCCTTCCTTCCTTCCTTCCTTCCTTCCTTCCTTCCTTCCTTCCTTCCTTCCCTCTCTTTCTCTTTCTTTTCTTCCTTCTTTCTTTCTTCTTTCACAAAGGGACACATGTAGCTTGGGAATGTGGCCCTGATCTGATTAGCCAGGCAAATAAATAAATACAGTAGAATACACAAATACAGGTGGCCACACCTGCAGGCGCGCGGGCTGGGTGAGAGGGCTCAGTCCTGGGCAGGCCACACTGGCCCCTTTTCTACCACCACTGACCGTCCTGCGAGTGCAGCTGACACGACTTCGCCTCCAGCAAGGTCAGGGCACAGCGTCACAGGAACAGAGGCAGCATTGTCTCCGTGTTCACACGGAAACCCGTCAAATGTGCTCTGATCTGCAGCTGCAGCGCGCCCCCCCCCAATGGCAGCGGTACCAGGGCCTCCCTCGAGAGCCGTCGGCCTCATCCGTTAGCCACCTTGCTTCTGTGAACCTGCCTTCCATAAAGTGCTTCATCTTGGCTTTTTAAAACTCTTCAAATCTTTGGTGAATGTGAGAATTCTCACCTTGCCTATTTGTACAAATTGCCTTTAAATGAGAAGTTATTTGGCCCGTGCTGGGCACTGCCACCTGAAGCCCAAAGCTCAATGGGGGTTATGATTAATGAATTACAAAGCGGATTCATTGAGCCATGACATTAGTACGGCACCATCGTAAGCAGGAACTAATTATATGTGGAAATAATCATTCAACCTGAGAAAGGCATTTCCTGTTCATTAGAAAATACTAGGAAGAGATAATACCTTAAAAAAATCTATACACTATTGGCCCAAAGAAAAGATTATTCGATCTTTGTCACGGATTTGTGGAGAAAACTTAAATTTGAATTTTGGCTTCATTATAGGGTTTGATTTTTTGGTAAAACAAGTGCTACTTGATTACTTGATTATTTGATTATAAGCAATTTAGTACATGGCCAGTTCTTAAAAAAAATAAATACAGATCTTTTAATTTAAAGCTCTCAATTTGTGTTTCATTACTGAAATCCTCCATAGGGGAAGAAAAATGTCTTTAAGACTATAAGACAAGTTTAGGGAAAATTTTTGGTGATTATTGTTCACTTATTTTCCTTATTGAGCTAATTTAATTATCATTGAGATACAGACATTAGCTCCAGTACTGGGCTTCTCATATCTGTTAGTAAAGATTTGATTAGGGCTACACAAATGTGCTAGATTAAACTATCTAGTTGGTGAAATTCAAGCCACCTGGATATTTTAGCAACATCAATAAGAATAATTCTCTTTTTCAAAATCAGTAAATCCAAGCTATATTAAAAAGAATTAATTAATGAGTGCCAGATAGGCAAAACAAACATTTGACAATGAATCATATTATCAAAGGTTTTGAGGGAGATCCCTCTCAGCTTATGTTTAGATGTCAAATTATATTACCAAAACTAAACAATCTGTTAAGATGATGTCTTAATGCAATAAGTCTCCAGTGCCATACGGGGTTTTCTTCATTTTTTTGTTTTTGTTTTTACTTCTCAAACATTCTTAGTAGAAAAAAGATATGCTCTATTTATCAATGATAATCAAATCATAAGACATTTGCCCCAAAATGTTCCCTTGGTTATTTCCAAGGGCTGTTAATATCATTTAAATCCTATGAAAAAAGAAAACTATCACAAAGTTTGGTTAATGTATCACACATGTCCCTTGATGTATGCATCATAGGAGGAGCTTAGCAAAGAGATGAGTATTGAAAGGATTAATATATAGACATTAGGTGTTTCGTAAAATACATAAAGAATTCTAGAATTAGAGGGGACTCAAAAAAAAATCACCTAGCCCAGGGCGGGCAAATGTGTTCTGTAAATGGGCAGATAGTAGATGATTTAGACTTTGTGGGCCCAGTGGTCTTTGCAACAACTACCCATCTCTGCCCCTGTAGCCACAGACAAGAGTAAACTAATGGGTGTGGTTGTGTCTCAAGAAAATTTTATTTACCAAAGCAAGAAGCAGACTGAATTGGCCCATGAACAGTATTTTGATGGCCTTTCGTGGAGCCCAACTTCCATATTTTAAAGATCAGACACCTTAAGCCTCATGGAGGAAAGCAACTTGCTCAAGGTTAAACGGCCAAGTTAAACGGCACGTGGCTGGAGCTTCTCCCAGTTTCCAGGGAAGCGCTCACACTCGGCCGAATTAATCGTAACGACACGTGGATGGTTGGCCGGGTCCAAACAGAAGGTCCGCCTCTGCCTTAAAGCACATCTGAAATGCCTCGTGCCTTTGATGTCCCCGGAACTGTGGTGTGTAGATGATTCCTCGAGTCTCCAGAGAATAAGTTGCTTTTCAGAGACCTGCGTGGAATCACAAAGAATGTTTTTTGGGAAAGGCACACAAACATTCTGACAGTTAACCAAGCATGAAAATGCTTGACCGAAAAGCCACACACGGCTTGCTTCGTTAAAGACCATTTCAGTCCTGGAAAACTGCATTTCTATTGAATATTTATAACAACTATGATTGAATAGGAAGAATTTAAAGTGCAAAAAAATCCTGTGTGTTGTGATTCCAAATTAAATCTTATTTTCATGGTTGACAGTGTTTCGTATTCCGCAGGTTTGCCTGGTATAAGGAACCGTCTTGTTGCAAGGCCCCTTTCCAGCGCCAAATAATTAGACTTTCTAGATTAACGCTTGAGTCACCGACATTCGTTTTCCAGTGGGGCTTCCCCCTTTCACACAAGTCATCCTTTCATTTGTAGGGGATCCTACATGGGGAAGTGGGTCTGGGTCTTTCTCTGTGGAATCTGTGTGGAAAGGCTTTGTAATCATTGCTCCGAAACTGACAGTCCAGAAAGACGTGATTGATGAGAGGGAATTGGATGTTTGAGTCAAAATGGACCGTCATTAGCTAACTGAACCAAGTAAATGAAATGGAGTTTCCAAGGGGCAGTGGGGCACATTCTTCCTGAAAACATGGGCCCAATGTTCAGGATGTGTTTTACCGAAGGGGTGGGGGGAGTGGAGGGAGACGTTTCTTAATGGCTCCCAGCTTGCAAAGGTGAAATAAACCACACTACATGCATATATATTTTTTCTTCAGCAGTTCTGCGTGGATGTGGATTTGCACCTCTCTCCCTGAACAGATGAGGATGCATCGTCTCATGTGTCACACATTTTCTGCTCCAGAAATCACAAAAAAAGGTTTCCATTCTAATAAATCCTAATAAAATTCTGTTACTGTAACTGTTTTCTGGCTTGGGCATTTTAAACCAGATTAGAAGTAAATTAAGCTGTATTATCTGTTACTTTAGTTTATATAAGCAAACAAAATTGCATATATGCACAAGATAAAATTATGCATTTATGTGACATCGTATTTTCATATATGGGTCTCTTTTTTGATCAAAATAACAGATATTTTTCATAAATTTTTTTGTTTTGCACTACTTCATGTTAGAACTTAGCTTATATGTAATATAAAGTAAAGCCTTAGAATATGTTTTAAAAATGATACATTACTAAAATATTAGGAGCATATAGATTTTTTTTTAAGTTTTAAATAAAAGTTCTACTTTTCCCTCTCCCCATAAAAAAAATACCAGATTGCTTTAGGTCAAGGATAACAAAAGCATGAATGATTCAGATGAACACCTTTTGAACTTTCCTCGGGAAGACTTGAGTGGTAGGATAACTCAAAGTCTTAACCAGAATGCATGCAGGTGGCCATTTCTTGGCTTGAAACATCTTGAAACAGTTTCCTCGCCTAGCAAGGAGGCTCTTGTGTCAGAGTGTGACTTGCTCAAGGGGGAGGGAAAGAGAGTATGCAAATGAGTGCATATGTATTAGCTCAAGAGCAAGATCAGTCACCTGAAAGTTTAGCAGTGCAGAAGCTCATTACCCTCCTCGCAGAAGCTAGCCAGAGTACATAAAGTGAATAAAAATGCATTTTCATTATGT